>JAWQRP010002704.1:0-14877 GCA_033557875.1 Quadriops clusia | reverse complement strand
CGTCTGGTGTTCCTATTGGTTGTCTTCGTGGTGACTTCTTCTTATTGTTCGTGTTTTGCTTTGTATTCTGATCTTTATTTAAATTATTTTATATAGAGGTGTGCAGTTTAATTCTAGTTTTCTGTTTAGGCAATTCTCCTGGTCTCTCAATTGGTGTTTGTATATTTCACTTGCTTCTAGTATTTTGCGTCTTTTAGTGTTGTTCTCCTCGTGTAGTAGTTCAATGTTTTGTTTCCCAAACTCATGTCCTGTCATTAATATTCCGAATAATTACGAAATATGATTTAAGGACGCGTTCCCAAAATGACTTTTTTTAATGTGTTTTTGCTTAGAAAAAAAAATTATTACAAATAATTGTATGAAGTGCATATACATACGCATAATACCTATACGTATATATTTAAATATTTATTGTAGCATTTTCGTGTTATATATAAATAAAATATTATGTCCGAAGCAAAATGCACACCTCTTTGATTTTCACCGATATGCTAACCACAGATTATGAAGACATTACGATTTTTCTTTTGCTTTTATCTCAATTTTCTTTCTAATTGCATAAATTTAGTGCCTTTGAGATAGAGCATTGATGGTAATCAAAAAAGAACTTTAGAGTTTTACATCGACTGTGTTAGACGATATCAGTATAGAAAATGTAGGCTTACATCGATGAGTATACATTTTTTCAGAATGAACCCATAAATGCTGTACAAAATGTAATGCAATATCAATATAATTACCTACACACAAACTGAAAAGAAAGTGCTGCATTGTTCCAAAACTTACGTAACACAACATAATGGCCCTTTCTTGAAGCAGTAGCAATTTCACCTCCTCTTTTACATCCTTCTAAGGAGAAGGCGAAAAAGATATAGTTCAATAGAGATCAATTTCCCAGATATCCCGGCCGCTTGGACCCGCACTGGAGGCATCCGCAACAGCAGCAGCATGAGCGGCGCCATCGGAAGTATCAGAATACTCTTCGGGGGTTTGTTTGCTGCGGAAGGGTTGTTTGACGTGAACGGTTCCTTCGATATTCCGCACTTAACACAAAAGAAAGACCGAACGCTCGCTTGCCCTTATTAAGGACAATTTCCAAAGAGGCCCTACGTACGAATTGTCCCCTCTTCGCCACCGCACTCTGTTGCGTCCTTATTCGGCACAAAGGTCTCTTCCGCGTTTCTTGTGTGATGGCGCTCCTATTTATATTATAACTTTCCCCAGGGGCCACTTAGGGAAATGCAAATAAAACTTTCAACTCGAGGGGTTATCTCACTCGACTCCTTCAGTTCGCCTGGGTTTCTTAGGCCTTAATTCTTGAAGATCTTTAGAACATTTATTCAATCGTTTAAGTGGTATATTATCGAAGAATGGCGCACGGTTAGCAATTTCAGGATTCAGATTAATGAACGGACATTAAAACTTAATTTATTCTTTCTAAATCACACAATTAAGAAAAAATCTGCGCAAGCGTTTGCAAATTACAGTTTAAATGTACGGGCATATCCGGATGTACATAAATAAACAAATCAATCAAAAATTTTCACTGCGGTTCGCGCTTTGAGACCGGTATTTACCCTTAATTTTAATGGTACCTATTCAGAAATTCAACTATCAAGAGTATTAAACTTAATTAACCCAAAATTGGAGAAAAGAGTTAATTAAACTTCTATTGGAATTGCGGGGAAGATTTCGCCCATTTCTAAATTAATCGACCTTAGATTAAATTCCCCAGGAAAGCCAAAATGTCTGCCATATCTAGTAATTGAAACGGAATTCTTTTATTGAAAGTAAACTATTAATTCAGCGGCGAACGTGTTAAATGAGCGAAAATTTCCATAATTAATTCGGTAATTTATGCAATTTAGTTCCATTTTGTTCCATTCAAAGATATTTTTAATTAACTAAAGAAGAGTACTTTTATTCTATTTACGACTCCCTATGCTATGTATATACCAATTTATTTAAAAAAGAAATAATAAATGAATATGCAATGCAAATGTGCAGATCGGGGCGTGTGTGTGTCCGTCAGTTACAAATTAGAACACGTATTTACTTTCTTGCTGGACCCTTTATGTGTATTGTAGATAAGGAGGCCATTATGTGCACGGAAATCCTTTCTGGGTTCTGTCCTATCCTATACTGTTAAAGCATTGCAATGGTGGTCCTCTGTTATTATATTGTAAGTAAATGCCAACGTTTATAATGCTGAAAGCATGCTGTGCTATGTATTATTATAGGCACAATGGCGGGATATATTAGTTTTAAGTGCCACGTATTATTTTAGCTGCTAACTAATGTTAGTCTTACGTTGCGTTCGTTATTTATTACCTTTGTACACAACACCTTTCAAATATTTCATGAGTGTATATAAACTGTGCTCAAATTCACAAAGCTGCGCTTAGAATGTAGCTATGAATTTGCTTTTCAATTTTCAACTCCAGATTATTAAACCTATACAGAACTATGCAATCCTATATTTTAAATCCCTAGGGCTGTAGGTCACATGGTCTAATTATGGTGACTCGCTGCAGGAAACGCTAAATGGAAAACGGCCCTTTATGCTCTCTCATATAGCTAGAACATTATTTCCTCATGTCGGCTTTGAGGAAATTGAATAAGTAATGTAGAAAAACTCTCAGAATATAAATATATAATAACGTAATTTGAAATTTCACTTAATTCCATCATAAAGAGATTATATTTAGAATAAGAAACAAGAAATTTAATTATTGCTTAATTATTCCACCCCCGTGTTCATAACGCAGAGTTCAAATAAAAGCGACTGGCAAAGAAAATATTTCTATTATGCAAATGTATATTGTTAATACGTTCGATGTCTAATTTCCTTCGCAGAGTGTTCATAATAATCAGAGCGTATAATCTCAAGCTCCGCAAGGGAGACTGAAAAATACAAAGTTTACTTAGTTGATTTAAAACCGCAAACTTGATCACCTAGTAGGTATTTAACAGGTAGGTATGTTACATGAAATTATTTTACATAACAGACCGATTGAACTTTTCCCTACTCTACAGGTTAAACCTATATTTGCGTTTGAGACTCGTATGGCTAATTTATTAAACAGCACTTAACGCACAAGCTCTGAAGATTAATCGTTTGCTAGATATCGAGCAGAGTTGACCGCATTTAATTTAAACTCGCCATCAGGTCGGCCATATTGAACTGAAATTCCGAGGAAGGATTACTAACTTATCACTCTGCGATGGTATTCTGGTAATCCGGTAATAAAATCGAACTCGAAATTAAATCTAATTGGGCTACGAATTTATCTATACCGAGATCTTAAATTTATCGTCCATCCTTAATCCCGCAAAAACTATATACATCTATGAAGAGAAATTAATCGCAATGTTTTTCCTGCTTCCAGAATTTATCTGCGACGAAGTTTGAAAATGCAATAATACCCAATAAGAGTAACAAGCTACATAAAATTGGCCAACTTACACAACAGTATCTAATGATAATTAAAGTTGGTAAAACCGCCCGCAAAGTTCGGAGGGGAATTCAAGCGCACAAAACGGGACCGATTAACTTTCTGTTAATTTTGTATATAACTTTTAGCGGCGTCAATACTGTAAATTTAGGAACTATGCCAGCCAGCATCAGCTATAATATTACCCCCTCGTTTGCTCATATTTGATAAAACAAACTTACTGAAAATTCGCGAACTTTTCAGAAACAGTGAGATTCAAATCATCAACTTAGAAAAATGCATATTTAGTAAATAAAACCTCAAGACGTAAAAGAAATATTAAGAAAACAAATTCAAGAAAGTAAAAAATTCAGATCGGAAACAACTTGCTAAAAGTTAAGAAGTGAAAACAAAACTTTTTTTGAGTTTTTTTTTTCATTTACGATTGTATACAGCAACTCAGTTAAATTAGCTCTTACCCTCAAATGGTTAGGAATTTACCACCTCAGGGAAAGAACTTAAACGAGTTACTAAATTAGACTACATAAAACAAACAATTCGCATCCTTTCTATTTGGTAAGAATTTAAATTAAGTGAAAACTTTTGTAATATACTGAGTTCTATATATTTCACGAAAAGTAATGAATATGTAATTCTATTAGGAAACATCAATTTGCTAGACTCTCATTTCTAAAGAGTAAGGCAAAAAACATTCTTTCCGGTGAAAATTGCTGAAATCTACTCCTTCCCCAGACTTACTCTCCGTGAAAGCTATCTTGTTGAAAGGTATACTCTTCACTTGTAGAAGAGAATCTAAACTACCCTTCACCCGATTTTATAATCAACTCCGTTTGCAATTCATATCCGAACTTTAATATGTAAAATAAAGTTTTTAGGGGCACTTAAAATCGATCGAATAATCCCAACTTTAATTAATTTGATGTCCAGGGTCCAACATCATTAAATATTTGCACCCCCCGCTATACTTCACGTTAGTGCCGAACGTGCGGCTCCCTTTTATTGGCACCACTGCCTTTCCCGATTCCTTCCTTAAACCCACAATTAATATTCTATGTCCGATTTTCTGTATCTTTTACTTCGTCCAGACTGTTTTATAGATAAACGTCCTTATATTATGCAAAACCCTCGTTTTATATACATACATAAGTTTCTCTTCGTAAGTGCCATTCATCTTTTTTTCAAGAACGAAAGAGGCACTCTACCGAATACCCAAAGATGTTGATGTATTTCCTAAAAGTTTCCACTATAAATTTCCAAAGCTACTCTGAATAGAACATTCCGAAAAATTCTAGAGATAAATATGATTCAATAAAAAGTATTTCCACGGAATAACATTTTCCGTTCAAAAAAATATATTTTCATTGTTGGTTTAATAATAAAGCTTTTTTCATGCCACAACGGGTAGTTTCAAAGCATTGCGATTTATTAGCGCACTTTATTGTGCAGCCCGAGTCGAGTACCTCGTTTATAAACATAAATAAATACAAAAAGTAAGGTCTGCTATGAAAGTCAGTATATAAAGAATGTAAATTAGAATAACTAGATAGGTACAGCTTTGTAATTTTTTGTCGTTTGTTAAAGGCAGAATATTTAGATTAAAATTCCTGTAATGTGCACTGGATATTAACTAACAAAAGATTTTTAATAAAATTTACTGGAAAGTCGTGGGACGATCGAATAAATAAATAATTCTTTGCACGATCCCGGACGGATAAAATCAAAACAGACTCTCTAAGATTAAATGCAAATATTTACCGAGAGGCATCCGAGATGAATAAATAACGAATATTTCTCTCATTCTGGCGACTGACAATTTAATTCCCGCCACTGTATTTTATATTTCATTGGATTTATATTTCGTTGGATTTCCGAATGTAAATTGTAATTTACGGGCCTTGTCTGAACCACTCTTTCTTGCTCATTGTTTCGCCAACGAAATGCGTTAAAACAGATTGCATCACAGGCCTGTTGTATCAAGTCCCGCTCATTTATTTTCCTAAGATTTCCTACTTTTTATTTATTGTCTCGACCCGGCTTGACTGAGTTTCAACACTGATTTGGAATCTTTTCTGACTTTTTTAAATCCCTGTCCAAAAATTACTAACTGCTGATTGACGAAATTGGAACAAAGAAACATTTTTATGAGTATTGTTGCTCATTGTACTTTGCTGGTCATTGTACTTTACTGTTTATATTAATGGCATAATGTGGAGCCGCAAAAAATAAACCCCGAAACTCCTTTATAAAATCCAACAGAAACCAGTTCAATGGGAAAACCTTTGTAAAATAAAATTTATCATTTTCGGGCCCCTAAGCTGTTTGTCAGCGTTATTTTTTGACATCCTGAAATATTAGGCAATTATGTTCGTAATGACGTGGTGTTATTTTTTTATTTATTTAACGGCGTCAGCAATCGTTCACTCAATGTCAATTAAACGGGTGAATGAGGATGGAGATTTAAAATTACAATCATTTCCTACGCACTCCTTCACGCCTCTCATGAACAAGAAATTTATTATTGAAAATTGGGAAAATTAACATAATTAATGATTATATTAAGTTGTGCACAAGCTATATAATATAGATGAGAGAATTGAATGGAAGAGATTTTTATCTGCCAAAGCGTTGAAATAAATCCCGAAAGGAAATTAAGCAAATCGAATTTCTTATCTTACATTCGGTCGACTTCTTCCCATTAGACTGCAAGAGACAATGGTTTAATTGCGTGGTCTGGGCTTTTTATGTATTGTTTTTTTGTAAATTGGAGATTTAATCGAAATAGAACGCTCAAGTGATTATGTGGATCTGAAGTTAAAGTGTCTGGAGATGGATAGTTCATCAATAAAGCTCAGATTGCACGCCAAAAAGTTTTCAAGTAGTTCACTAATCGATTTACTTAGAGGAGTAATCTAATAATGTTTTAGTTTTGAAAAACCCCTATAAGTATTTGTAATTCATTAATTATCAATTATGCACATTTATTTGCATTAGCGGTAAAATGAAGCCATACATAAGCTGCATATTAAACAAAATATCCATCCTAAGGTGAAACCCTTTGCTTTGAATTTATAGCTCCAAGCAATAATTCTTGATTGAACTCAAACCACACCCTTTCACCCCTTGTCCCCTTAATGCCCGGAATACCTACTGTGGGTAGTCTAGGTATGAATCCATATATAAACCAACAGTGGCAAATGTTCTAGACCTTGTCAGGAAGGTCTGCTCGTTCCCAGGGGTTTCTTATGGGAAAGGTCCGCGATGCTTTGACGTGCGAAGATGTATTTACGAGAGCGAAAGTTAAATTGGACTCAGATGCTTTATTTGTCCACAAGAGGCGTAAAAGTTAAATTGAATTGTAATATTTAATGTTTCGCCGCCCTTGTCGGACTCTTCAGGAAAGTCAGCCGGCAAACTCCTCTGTCCTTTTAAAATAAGATAAAAGCATCGCAAATTCTGAAAATTAGGAAATGTTCGGATGGTCGTATTCTTGCAGTCCAGAATGTAAAACAAACGATAAATAATGCAAATTATGAGAAGAGTTGCGCGAATTGCGGGTGGGTGTAATTCTTGCTTTCAGTGTTTCCTTTTTAAGCCGTTACTTCATAAAGATATTGTTAATTATTTAACACCGCCTTCGTTATTCCTGTCGCTGCGTAAAAGGAAATTTTTAAATTAAAAAAGGTGGTTTATTTGGTTTAAGTCTTCATTCTGACGTTTACACCTGAATTTCTCTCGTTATTCATTATTCATGTTTTATTTATTATTTATCAGTTTTTATGCCTTTATTTTATTGAAACCATTATTCCGCTGAGGCTCTTATTACGTCAAAATCTACGTAGCGCATCTAATACCAAACTATAAATTAGGTCTTTAAGTTATATCAAAGGCATCATTGTGATGGTAAACAATATTGCATTTGATATAATGAAGGAAACGACACAGAAGTGAAGATCAATTCAAGTGGTAGATGGATTGTGGATTGCACGAAGATGAGAATGAAATTCCCAATTCGCCCCTTGAATCCCTGCAGAGGATTTCGCGTGCCGAGCAACTATTAATTTTGAACGTTCAATACAATGTTCTGGTAAACTATCGTCACCTGATGTAATCAAAGCTACCATTAAACGTCGCTCGGGGAGCGTAATCATCATTAATTTTCCCTTTTTATTTCGTGTGGGTGTCATTTATTTTTATATGTACTTATCTACAAAATTAAGTGCCCAGAAAATTGGATCCATTGAGAAACAAATAAAAAATAAATCGACGTTTCACTCGCTTTGCTTATACACACGCATCCACGGCTACGACGTTCCCGAGGGAATCAGTTTCATCTTTTTAGATCGGTTTTGTTAAGCTCTGGCGCGTGATATATCGAGAAAGAAATCATTATCTTTCTTATTTGTTTTGCTCTATTGTATAGTAAGAAAACTATACAAACAGTTGGAGTGCCTTTAAATTTATTTGATCACTTTCACAAAACTTTTCAACAAGTATAAACAAAATACTGAAAGCACAATCATTCTGATGCAGGTTATTAAAAGAATGCTTGTTGAAATAATTCTGGTAGGAGTGAACATTTAGGTATTTTCGTTAAAAATAAAAACGAATTTATAATCTTGTAACAAAAGATATCATTTATACAGATTATTTTGCATCTCATGCAATAACAGCCTTTTATTGATTAGTTATCAGTAATTACACTGATAAAACACCCTGTTGATTTCTCTTAGCGACACAGTTCAGTCTCTTAGTTATTTCTATCTTTTGGTGCTTTAAAAAATTAAAACGTCACATAAACATCAAAATTCTGATATGTATTTATATGTAGGTGTATTTAATATCATGAAAAAAATGTATTAAGTAATTACTGGAGATGCAAAATAATCTAGCCGAATCGCATTCGTGCTACTAATTTTATGGGTAAATTCACTCCTGCCTCCTGCTTAGGAAAGAGAATCGTGCAAATTTGACAATGAAAACCCTCCAGCCCTTCGAGCTGTCGGGTTTTCAATACTTGTCACATTTGTACTCATCTTCGTTCCTAAGCAACAGGCAGTCGTGAATTTACCTATAAAATTAGTGCACTTATGCTATTACTACAGATAAAATACATCAAGGGACCGAATTGGTTTGAACTATTATAACAAAAAAACATAAAAAAGGTCAAACCGGAAAGATAATAAATTACACCATACATATTTTGCGATTTTTGCACAATGACATCACCGTTTAATGCATTCGGTAGATAACTACATGTTTTTTCCATAAAAATAAAACGAAACGTATTAAAAGGAATGACCAATTAATGTAAATGAGCTTTGTATACCGCAATACCAATAGAGAACTGCGCGTTAGGATATAAACCGTTCGCTTTGATTTTGATCCAGAGATAAAGCACATTTGCACGATTTGCAAAAAAATCGCACGTTATCAGAAACGCGTGGGCGTTTTTCACGGATTTTTCAAGGAGTTTTTTCGTCATTACGTATTCATGCATTCATAAAGAAAAAAGGTCGAAAATTTCAATGACAAATATAGTCACTTCTTCCTGTGTCAACAATTCTGACAAATGGGCCTTATGTGCGCACGGAATTATAAGGGTTGTGCACTTCACTGGTCCCGCGTTTTGCTTATTGTATAAATCTTACTCACAAATAACAAAGTGTACATACTTTGGGGCAAAAACGATCTCATTTATCAAACCTGTGACTTCCCTGAGATCAGCTCAAAAGCTAGCGTTCTTTGCTGTACATATCCTGCTGCATTGCTTCGCAATGTTTCCCGGAAGTGCAAAAACATGAAGAGAACGAGGCAAGTTTAATTCAAGACTACGGACCTTAAAATAATTGAAATACGTCCTTGTATAAAATCTCTATGTACTTAAAAGGCGGTGCGGTCGGAGAAAGAAATAATAATAAAAAATCCGGGAAAACGTATTTGAACCAATTTCGGGAGGATTAAATTCCGAACAAGGGAAAAATTCTTCCCTTCTATTGCGTATTTGGCGATTTATATTGCAACTTAGATATTATTTTCAGTCTTAATATTTATGAGTGAATTTATTATTGTAATATATCAATTGTAAATATAATAATTTAAAAGCAATTTGCCCCTGCTGAAAACATTCACCTAGATTAATAAGCAAAGTTTCGTGTACATTTAAAGCTCTAAAACAGAGCAGCGTATTCAAAACTTTGATGCTGCGCTTAAAACCCTCTGTGTCTCAGTACTCTTTTTCGCTCTCTATTTTCTATTCCGCAATAATAATTTTAAACTAACCTTATTACATAGCGTGAAAATGAACTTTTAAAATACCGCGCCGCCAAATGAGGTGGAAACCTTTTATAATGAAGAAAATTGAAAATTGTTCTGCCTACAGGTACGTAATATATAAATGATGCAGAATCCTGAAATTACTCTTACGCCTTATAAATTAATCTTGTTTTATTAGGTATATAAAATTAATTAATAAAATACAATATGAACACAACATTATTTACCCCAAATACACGGTTTTTAATTGATCACAACCACTACCAACCAAACGTAACTTATTTTAAAAACCCGTAATTTTTAAGTTAACGACAATGTTGTTTCAAGCAGCGAAGTTCAAAAATAACAAAAATGTTATTGTTTCCGAAATTCGGTTTATTTGTTTAAGTAGTAATTCAAACAAGAGGGGTAAAATGGCATTTTCTATGCGAAACCGAAAGCGTCTTTTGATCAGCTTGGAGCGCCGTCCGCACGAAGACTGTTGTAGTTGGCGCTCGTTGAGTGCTAACTGGTAGTGAAGCGCGCGAGGCGCTCAGAGGTAAGGGCGCCGCGACGCGTTGCGGCGCGCTTTCAATTTGCATCATCTTTATAAATTTGAATTTGAATTCAGGTGTAACAACAACGCGAGTCGCACGTACACGTTATTGCGAATTAATGTTTACATCCCTTGTTTGGTATGTCCCGACAACTAATTCTACTATGGATGTATTAAATTATGTCACATGAACAGATGGTGCATTTCTCGCAGCATGCATGAAAAATGACAGGCAAACGAGGGCGTAAACGGAAAAATAATCGTCATACTAAACTTTCATAAAAACGTCGCGGCGGACTTTTAAACAGCAATGGACAGATTTAGCCGCGCGCCTCCGCCAATTGTGTAGGTATGGGAAATACGCATTGAATTAGTAGAAGTTTTTCTTAGAAAATTGCCAAGTGTGCACTAGCAACCCAGCAGATCGTAATTCTAGAAAAGTCATAACAATGGAGATTTAAGTGGAAAGTTAGGGGAATGCAGCAATTGAGTTGTGCGGAAACAGAGTGTTAGTCTCTGAATTTATCGTCATTGTTTCCGCCATAAAATCCACGTGTTTACGTTGTTTGTTCTTAAAACAACCAGTTGGATCTAACGACTCAGGAATAAATATTGTCACCTTTGATAAAAATATCATAGCATTAATTTGCTGCAATTTGTTATTTCAATTTTTATTGAATTTAATGATCGAATAATCTACGTGCGGAACGCCCAACTGTTATCTGTATGCAACAATAATTTGATAAATATAAGTATATCATATTTAACCAACTAATATATTTATGTTAAATAAGATGCAGAGCGGATAGCACCCGACAAAAATCAATATGTAAATCCAAGTCGCTTATGCGGTCAAATGAAAACATCTTGACCGCTACTCAAGCCTACTTTACAAAGGGAAAATCACTTTAAAGGAACTCGAAACGCCCAATCTGTTTTATCTCAAAAGTTGAGGTAAAGGTAAGGCGGATGATTTACGGTTAAGTTCAAAGAATAAAGTTGATATAGATCGAAATAATCTTCTTAAAATGTAATTGAAAATGGTGCAATGCGAACCAATCGCAATGACGAACAAATTAACTCCATCGGTAAAAATTGAATATTTATGAAAAGAAAACAAGCGCGTTAATGGAAAATTGATATTACAGGAGCTCTAGAGAGAAATAATTTCAATTTTACATATCCATATGGGCGTACTTCAACATAATTTTACCAATATGTTCCTCATAGAGAATCATTTTAAGCTGATGGTGGAAGCTATACGTTTTATCTAATGCAATATCCAACAGATAACTAAAATTATTTAGCTAACGAACCGTGTCCTGGAATTTCAAGATGTCTTTTTCCGCTCAGTTCGTTGTATAAAACGTATGTGAACAAATTGACTGATTCCAGAAAAGGAAAACGACGCAATAAAGAAAAATCGTCATACTTTCGCAAATCTGCCTTTCTCATTGGACGTTTAAATTGAATGCTTATATATATTGCGATTATAAAGGATAATGCATCTATTGAATTTCGAATCGCTTTCTACGTATTAGCCAAATGGAAATAAAATACCGCGTCAGTTTCAGCTGAGTGCAAAATAAGCGAAATAACGATATTTCCATGGAATGCAATATGTATACGGTCGCTTGAATTTGTACTTGCAATATAGAGCCCTAGCCCTATTTTCAGACAACATTTTATTATCGAATATTGCTTATATTCACCGAAGTACACTAGTTTGAGATAGAAATAAGAAAATAGAATAGAATTTCTTTTAAATTAATTAAGTTATCTTAAAGGAAAACTCTTGAAGGAGTTATGGTAATGATAATAATATTAATGAGAAAGGTCTGAATATGAAGTATACCTACAGAACGAAGTAAATTCAATTATATCATGTTATTTTAATGAATGGCTCCTTTCACTTAATTAATTGCTGTCTTTTGGGTTTCCGGTAACAGGTTGCCGAAACAGCAGCTTGGCTCGGCTTAAGATTTCACATGATGGATGAAACACCCCGAAATAACCTGCTTTTCACGTTAACGTTAAAAGGTAGCGGCCGATGAACATCTGGATGGAAGCTTAACATAATTTTATATTTTAATTCAATTTTAATTTGGCCTTAAAAGTGAACGTATTTGCCTTCCCAATAAAGCGGGTCCACGTCCACCCCCTAATTTTAATTTTAAATAACGCACCCCTGTTTTAATTATTTCCGCTCAGAAAGGATCTTTAATTAACATGTCACATATAACACGTTTGTCGTTCGTTCATTCGTTGTTCAACCATATTTTGCAGAAAACGAATTTTAATTAAAATTAAATATTTAACTAGAAATCGGTAGAGTGATAAATTAAATAACAGAAAAACAGAATAAGGGCGGAAAAGGTTTTCTTCTTTAGTGCAACAATTTTACGGTCCAACGGTAATAAATAAAAGAAAGGTTTTTTTTTTATTTTACGGCGTGTCAAGCGATCGCCTTTCAAAACACCACTAATAGAAAGCGAGGGTCATTTTATGCTTATATTTTATTTTATGTTGAGTTAAGATGCCGAGAAACCCGTTCTTTTAAACCTAAGAGTTTCCTTTCTTTTCGTGTTGTGCCCTTCTGGCCGTTAAATCTTTTTTGTTGTTTCATACCCTGCTCATCCGTAATATTTTTTCTATGTTTTACCTTATTGTTTTCTGGTTAGTTATAAAGCTAGGAAAATTAATTTCAAACTTAAAATTACTTGTCTTCGATATCCGTCACTGCAGCGAATGTAAACACAAGCGAAAATAACTATGCAATAAATGTGTAATGAAGCATCGTAATGAAACCATAATAAACTTACCAACTCGCTTAATTATTCACAGGTTTTAACATGGAAGTTTGAGAGTAGCCTTACCTGCAGGAACAAAGTACCTAATTATGTAAGTTGCTAAATTAAGGGTGTTAAAAATTTTAAAGGGCTTAACTTGCTGCGGTTTAAAAATTGCCGGTCTTCAAAAAGGTACTGCTGTACAAATTACGAGCGACGGATTTTTAGGCGGAAATATAAATTTTAAATATAAGGGGATTAATGTACCAAAATTGAAGTGGATGTTTGGGATGTGCCGGTGATATTAGAAACTTGCCCCTTTTAACTCCAAAACACAAGAAAATTTAATTTAGCTAAAGATATTTACTAAAATGGTCTCAGGAAGCGCTGCTTGGAATGGTAGTATAAGAGAGGTATCTCAGGAATATAAAATATATTATTACATTTTCTTGGAGTGAAGCTCTGAAAGGGAATCTTCACGGATAAGATGATGGCCAAAACTCGCGATACCCAAGTCTCGGTTTAATTTCTAATAAAACAGTATTTTACACGTACGTAAAACTTATAGAAGGTGATATTAACATGTTATGGCTATATGTAATGCATATCAGTAATTTATAATGCACAGCTATATGGAGCGTACACCTAATACCTAGATAGAACTGGGGTGGTAATGTGAGGAATTAGAGTGCAGTAATTCATGGATAAGAATTTATGGGATTGTATTTCACGTATGTCGAAGGGGGAATTTCCTCTACAGCTTGATTAGTGCGATGAGGTACAAATTTATTTTTTTTATAATAAGTGTACTTTCGCTAATATGTTTGCAATATGCACCCCAAAGAGTACAAAAAACAACATCTCATCGCCGAAATACCCACTTGAGTAAACACAAAAGGCACAAAAGACATTAGATAATCTCATTCCTCGCAATAAACCCGCAGAACAAATTAAATTATTTTCCCTTTTATTTATTCGTACGTCTTAACCGCCCCTCCGACTTTCTCCGTTTGCCCAATTGCTTCGTTGGCGTTTATAATATTTCATTTAACACAAAATGCAAGAAAGTTATTTCGTTATTGTTGGGAATTATTTAATTTTATCATCATATTAATTATTGCGATGTGACTCAACGGCAGCGCGCAGTAATGAAATCATCCGCAGTGTAACTTTTGGCCGGCGACGAACATTTTCCGCACCTGGAACATGACAAACAGGGCCATTTTCCCTGTTTTCCGTGTCATATAACTGTGATTTATTTCATCAAGTTCTAAATAAGCATATGCCCCAGCTCTTAATATCATGTACCGGTGTGTAGGCGTACAATAAAAAAATCTCCATTGTCTGTGTCAATTACCGAACAGGAAGTATTGCTTTTATACGCGGAGCATTTTCACCCCGATTTGGGCATAAATATTTATTTGTAATCGCATTTGAAAACTCAATCTCATTTGTAAGGGAGAAATAATGTTTACAAATAAATACGAATGAAAAAGCGAAATTGAATTCTTCATTTCCATTGTGCATCAACGCCCAACGCTTTGAACTACTATTCTAAAAAAAAACTTCTTTTCTAAGCAACTTTTATAATAAAATAAGTATGTAAAATTAATTGCTTCATAGATAGAAGTTATACACTAATCAACAAACATAATTGCCGTTGTAACGTACGTACGTACGTACGTACGTCCGTACGTCCGTACGTCCGTACGTCCGTACGTCCGTCGGTAATTTTCCCATTTTAAGGAGTGTGATTTCTATGGTGAATGTGCGTTGATGGTTGCGCCACTATGAAAAAGTCGCATTTTAAAGAACATCAATGAGT
>JAWQRP010002703.1:0-14879 GCA_033557875.1 Quadriops clusia | reverse complement strand
TGGTAGGAACCCCTTCACATTGTTTCGTAGCATCCCAGAATTCGTAGGCAAATGTCACGTCAAAGAAAATTAGCGCAATTAAGGTGAGAACTGTTATTGAGAGTAAACAAAGCGAAATTTGAATGAAGAATGAACTCAAAAGGAATGTCAAGTCGTTCGTGCATCTGGGTGTATGTGTGTGTGATTTTGTCATCTCGACATCCTGCTTACGTTTCCGCTAAATTCCTTTGTCGTCACTGGACACACCTGTCAAAGCAACCATAGATCCCGCCAGATGTGGAGAACACTTCTGCTTTTTCTAACGTTCGGGCGTCCTAAAACTACAAGGTGACCGGGCCGGGCGAGCCTCATCCCTTTAACAAAGAATGGAATTTTATGGCTTTCAGCGCAATTCATTGTTCTGAATGTCCTTGGCTACCTACTGGCGCTGGCCCTTGTTGCCAGATGTTCCCTCTTCTGCGTGAGCGCTTGCTCGCGATCCTCTCTTGTTTTTAATCTCAAGCCCAATATTTATGTTGATAGATCTCGAAAAATTTATTCTGATAAGTCTCGTAGTTTTACTAATTATGCTGTCCTTCTTAATACCTTCACAATATATATATATAATATTAGCCTATTAAAACTACCTATATGTGAATAAAAAATAAAAAATGAGAAGGAAAGCAACATTAGCGTAAATTTCGCATTTGCAATTTTCGTATTTGCAATTTTCGCCCGCAGCAAAGTAAATCGGAGAGGATTTTTGGCGGCCCAGCCCATGCGGAAACTTTATATGAATCTCATTTGCCATAATGCCGATCAATATGAGATACAAGGCGCAATTCGAATTCGATAGGGCCGTACGTTACGAGCGGCGCGCGAATAAATACCGATACGTTCGGGGCATCCGCTGGTAACGGCCGCGAGAAGAGATAAACATTGCATTTTAAATTGCATTTCCGCCGGAACCGGAACCGCAGGCGCACGCAAATGGTCCAGAATAAAAAATAAATCTGAACCTAAGTTGTCTCCGAAGAACAGTTTGCATTTCATTCTATTCGCCCGAGACCCCTTAAAGCGCTCCGAATGGTCCGGAATGAATGTCCCAACTTCCGTGATTACGGCTACTATTATTTAAATTCTTTTGATGCCCCGGGATTGGATTTTTAAGGACGCAAGAAGTACGGAGAGAGGGATTAACCGAGTCGTGTTGGTACGAATAACGCGACCACTTATACAGCTGGTTCACAAACTGAAAGAATCTCGTGTGAACGTTTTCCGCTAGATATAAATTTGGAGGGTTCAAAGGTCTCATTGTAATCGACAAGGGTCGTCGCTTGACTTCAACTTGGGGGGGTGAGCGAGCGAGTGACCGTTTGAAGCGAGTAGAACGAATGTTCAAAATGATCAAGCGATTAAATCATACAATAAAAGATAGGTGAACCTAACGATTTAACTATGAAAAAAGATCAAATTGATATCTGGTAATACCTTCAACGGTCGTTACCTCCTCATTGCGACTTACTCGGCATACAGTAATTAATACGCGTACACTAGGTGGCAACATTTTGGTTTGTATGGGTTCAAAAGTAATTTCTAATTAGTGCAGTATTATTCCTATTTGTTTTCTATTTTGATATATTTACTTGATTGTGATTTTACTACAAAAATTACTTGTACATACGTAAATCTGAATTAGATAGGTAGTGCTAATGGTATTAATTGTAATTTGTTATTTTTTAGATACAAACGGCAAAATATCTTCGAAGCAAAACAAAAATTCAAAACTAGCAAGAATTCAAAAGTAGCAAAAATTCAAAACTAGCAAGAATTCAAAACTAGCAAGAATTCAAAACTAGCAAAAATTCAAAACTAGCAAGAATTCAAAACCAGCAAGAATTCAAACCGAACAATCGTTCAAGACGAACGAACGGTCCTTCGCATGAAAGCGAACGCCCTCGGCCCCATTTATCATGCAAATTCGAGGCGGAAGTGGCTATCGGTTCCTCAATCATAACAAGGGTGACGGTGCGCCCCTGGCGGACAAACCGAGAACAAACACCGCCCGACCCGTCCACGTAGCTTATCTAGACGGCCGTGACGCCCATCGCGCTTCCATAGGGATCGCTTCGGAGCCAAGATTGTGATTAATAATATAAAATATTAAGGTCGGACTCCATAAATCCCTTAACACGTAACAGCTTCCATTAAGTTGCGTGTTCCGAACCGAGGCCCATTGTTTTCTAATATGAAAGCTTCTTGTCAAGGAAACATTTCGGATGTTATTGCAGCCGCGCCGCAAAAACGAGGGCCCGACTCATTAATATTGTACGCAACTCGACTCGACGAGAAACTCAACCTAGATAAGCTTTATGCGTACATTTGGGGCCCCTAATAACCACTATAAAGAAACAACAGATGAAATCTCTTTTTATTACTTTTCTGTTTTTGCCCCCTCTACCCTACACCCGTCCTTCGACATATTTCGTATATAGCACAACATAATTGCAGTAGCGTTTTTAATTAATTATATTCTTGTAGCAATTAATTATATTATAATAATTATTATAACATTAAATTCAAAAATTAATTATTCATTATGAGAGGAACTCTTCGTAATCAGCTAACATCAAGACTCAAAATGATGAAACCTACTTTAAAACTCGATGTGTTCTTTTGTTATTTTATTTTACATTTTATTGTAAGTACATCTTAAAATAGACTCTCTGTATAAACATACCCAGAACAGCACCAAGACGAAGCTTGTTAGTTTTATTAAATTTTTTAAGTTTCCCGCACCTGCTCCCGCTTTATGCGAAACAGTAACAATGCAAATTCAAATTTGATGCAGTGCATTTACTCGGTTATTTCCCGGCAGGGCGTTAAGGCCGGCTATCCGCACTAGAAATAAAATTTCGATCAAGGTATTGAGCTTCTTAATAGTTTCCTGTTGATGGGATACCGTGTGCTCCGCGCCGAGGATATAACGGCTAAGTGATCCCTCGCACCAATTTCCCATATGTATGCAGATATTGGAAGGGGTTTCAGGGCGACTCGGGGAATGGGTTACTGGCACTTGTACGGTACAGCGCTAAGAAAAACTCTTTTCGATCGGAGACATACGGAATACATATAAAAACCGATGTGCAGGTGCTAAAGTGAAAAAACAAGCGTAAAAAAATATTACACGCTTTTGTATTTTACTAATAATATTCTATTAGTTCCTTAGTTAACAAGGATTTTCGTATATTATTCACCCAATATTCTATTAGTTTGCTGGCAACTTGATTTCTATTAATTTGCTACGTAGAGTAAGGTTGTGTAAATCATAACGCCTAACAAAAAATGCTCATAACATTGAGAATCTGTAAGAAAATACGTATTTATTAGTTTTATTATAAACTCTAACGAATGCTACTCTTGTTCTACACAAAAAATTGAAGTATCTGCACGCATTTTCTTGAAATTGCCAACATGTAAAAAAATGACATTAACTTCGAAATCATAGAGGTACGATATAGAGAATGGCACGATTTAAAGGACTTTCCCCTAACTTTCCTTACGCGAAGGTAGGTACACTTGCTTTCATAATAAATGTCACTCTTTTCGTTCTGCGCACGCTGTCGCTCCAACATAAATAACTCGTCAACGCCTACCTGGGGCAACCACAAAGAAAATAATGACATTCATTATGAAACAAGGTGTACATAGATCCTGATCTGAAAGCATCTTCCAAAAAGTTAACGCAACAAAACTTCCATTAATTCGCCAATTACTCGTGCCAGAACTAATACATGGAACAATGGCAGTTTGCTCCTGTGCGCCGCAACTCGCTAATAGTCGACGCTTCGGCGGCAACCTCCAAATTAGCAATTAGGACGTAACACATAAAGCTAATCAACCGCCGCGTGATTAGACAGTCACAGAAGTCTCTTTACGTGTGCGGGGGGCGGTAAACCGAACAAACGGGATTGATTATCCGGCGCGGCTTCGGATGTGCCGGGGGTGGGCGCGAAGAGGCGATACAAAGGAGGTGCGAGTGCTTATGACAACTGAGGGGGATGAATAAGAACGGGCTGATGAACGTCCGCGGGACACGGACCGGCTTTATGGCCCCCGGGGGCCACGTTACGACGCGCATCAGAGGCCCCGCGCTCTGCCCCCGAGAGTCAAGCGCTTCCTCAACCACTCTCGTATTTTATACGTCTTTGACATAAAAATGAGCCCTTTTATTGCGCAAAAAACGTTATAAAAGGGATATTGGCTCCGCCGGCGTATCTTTGAATTGTGCACTCCGCGCAATTCATAATATCTGGCCGGTGTATTAAATTACTTTCGAAACCCGAAAAGCCTCGCCTTACAACACTGCTCTTTTATTTATTTCCCCAACTCGAGGTTTGTGCGCTTCTGAGAGGAAAATGTGAATGCGAAAAATAGGGTAGGTATGAACCAACAATCTCAAGACATAACGTAAAACTTCACAGAATGAACAACCTCAGGAACGAACAACCTCAAGAATGAAGAACCTCAAGAATGAGCAACTTCAAGAAAGGATGAAGAACCTCAAGGCATGAAGAATCTCAAGACATAACGTAAAACCTCACAGAATGAACAACCTCAGGAACGGACAACCTCAAGAATGAACAACCTCAAGAATGAACAACTTCAAGAAAGGATGAAGAACCTCAAGGCATGAACAATCTCAACACATAACGTAAATCCTCACAGACTGAACAACCTCAGGAACGAACAACCTCAAGAATGAACAACCTCAATAATGAACAACCTCAAGAATGAACAACTTCAAGAAAGGATGAAGAACCTCAAGGCATGAACAATCTCAAGACATAATGTAAAACCTCGCAGAATGAACAACCTCAGGAACGAACAACCTCAAGAATGAACAATTTCAAGAATGAACAACTTCAAGAAAGGATGAAGAACCTCAAGGCATAAACAATCTCAAGACATAACGTAAAACCTCACAGAATGAACAACCTCAAAAACGAACAACCTCAAGAATGAACAACCTCAAGAATGAACAACCTCAAGAATGAACAACTTCAAGAATGAACAACTTCAAGAAAGGATGAAGAGCCTCAAGGCATGAACAATCTCAAGACATAACGTAAAACCTCACAGAATGAACAACCTCAAGAATGAACAACTTCAAGAATGAACAACTTCAAGAAAGGATGAAGAATCTCAAGGCATGAACAATCTCAAGACATAACGTAAAACCTCGCAGAATGAACAACCTCAGGAACGAACAACCTCAAGAATGAACATCTTCAAGAAAGGATGAAGAACCTCAAGGCATGAACAATATCAAGACATAACGTAAAACCTCACAGAATGATCAACCTCAGGAACGAACAACCTCAAGAATGAACAACCTCAAGAATGAACAACTTCAAGAAAGGATGAAGAACCTCAAGGCATGAACAATCTCAAGACATAACGTAAAACCTCACAGAATGAACAACCTCAGGAACGAACAACCTCAAGAATGAACAACCTCAGAAACGAACAACTTCAAGAATAAACAACCTCAAGAATGAACAACTTCAAGAAAGGATGAAGAACCTCAAGGAATGAACACTCCGGAAGGAATGACAAAAAGTGCAAAAGTTATGTACATGTTGCTACTTACTACACATTTTGCAGTGAAGTATTTATAAGCCATTTAAGTGCCCGCATAAATAGCAGAAGATAAGAAGGCGCGGCGGAGAAACCGGCAAACAATGGATGCATGTCCACAGGAGTGCGCATTTCCTATTCCTTGCCCGGCTCGGCCATATCTCCAAGTTGGTGGTGGTGCCTTTTTAAAATATAGTTATATTATTCAAATTCAAATGCAGCGAGTTGCCGTTCCTCCGCAAGGCAGACAGTGAGATATAGCAACATCCCAGAGACAAACTTGGCACATAAATTTTCATAAAAATGCAGGCGGAGGCGCGCTTTATTTAAAATTTCACCGTTTGACATTTATAATTCACCTTTATCAAAAGCACGTTTCCCCGCGAAATTAAACCCATTAAACTTTGATAAGTGCCGTAAAATAACCACTTCGCATGGGAGGCTTTATTATGTATTTCTCCCGAGTTCGCCTGCTGGCAATTCGGTCGCAGACACGACAGGGACTTGCATTGCGATTTTTTCCTTTTAATTTAATTCCGGTCCATTTAAATTTCCACGCAACCGCCGCTGCAGCGGTTCGGTTTGGTTCATCCATTATGGGGAACCATTATCGGGCTGGCGATGATAATCTGGTTGCATAATGCGCGCATTTGTAAATCACCCCCTTCGCTTCCCAAGAGAAGAGATGTTACATCGAAATATCACGTTCATTACCTGGCCTACCAGGATGCGCCTGTCGCAATACCATTAATTGGTAATACTATTAATTGGTAATACCATTAATTCGTGATACCATTAATCGGTAATGAGCAAATTCGATCAATTAACCCATCATAAGCGCTCGGAGTATTAGAGCAACGAGCTCCATTAATAGAGCAGAGTTAACAATGCATTGTTGCGCCCGAACTTTGGGCCTGATTTACCGAGGTTTATCGGAAGAGTGGAACTCTTCGCCGTGGCAACGCAGCGCCGAATTAATGCGTCCAATTTTCTGTAACGGGAAATGGTAAATGTCCGATCATAAAAATGAATGATCACCGGTTCAGATGAAATCTCTACATAGAGAGCCGGGTCGCAGGGCCGCCCCTTGTCAATTAAAAAAGTTTCGCAGAGTTGGCCGCGCGGCCGCGACATCTGGCGCCGGGTCGACGATATTACAACAGTTTCCCCATAACACTTAACGGCGTTCCCCGAAACTACCCTACTTTGTAAACAAACGAAAAAATATTCTAATCTTCGTCCGCCGTTATGGACCCGGGAATTTATTTATCGCCATAACCTCCTTGTGGGATTGTTTTATGTACATATTTTTTTGGTAGAAAGTTTTATCTAGGTTGCATCAGATGGACTTCCATTTTCCTTAGATGAAATGGCATCAAATGAGTGAGTGAGTAAATCGTAGGACAGCAAGTATGTTTGAATTTTCTTTTTTTTTTTTCATTTAAAATAACTCTTCTTTTCCGATAAGATTTTGGTAACAGTTATTAAAATTCTTAATGAAAACTCCTATTAGTGTGCACAATTCCAGATATCAGTTTATAATTGTTTCTGAGTTACGTGCTGTACTGCAACCTTTCAGTGCAATATTCCGAATAGCTCCGACTTGAACTGAGGATTCCAAAGCAATGCTCAAACCTCAAATCCGAATCGAACCCACATTGAGATGGGAAAATCAAAGTAAAATAAAGCAAAGTTCGCTCCAACTTGGAGCCTAATTGTTTCCCAGCGCAATTTTGCGTTAGGACAAATATTGATGTATCCAAGTTGGCCGCGGAGCAACTCTAGCGCGTATAGAATGCAGCTCACTTCGACAAATAACCGTAGGATCAACAACACAACTTCGGCCTAGTTCAGTTCAGGCTTTGGAAGGATAGGAATCTATATTAGAACTCTGAAAAGATAAGAGCTCCTGAACTATAGATCTTTAGAAATGTAGAAAACAAGAAGGATGGAGACACAAGAAGGATAGACACAAGAAGGATAGAGGCAGAAGAAGGATAGAGGCAGAAGAAGAATAGAGGCAGAAGAAGGATAGAGGCAGAAGAAGGATAGAGGCAGAAGAAGGATATAGGCAGAAGAAGGATAGGGGCAGAAGGATAGAGGCAGAAGAAGGATAGAGGCAGAAGAAGGATAGAGACACAAGAAGGATAGAGGCACATGAAGGATAGAGACACAAGAAAGATAGAGGCACAAAAAAGATAGAGACAAAAGAAGGATAGAGAAACAGTAGAATCGAATTCCACAAGGGTAAAGCTCCAAAAAGATAGAGCTCAAAGAAGATAGAGTTCCAAAAAGATAGAGTTCCAAAAAGATAGAGTTCCAAAAAGACAGAGTTCCAAAAAGATAGAGTTCCAAAAAGAAAGAGTTCCAAAAAGATAGAGTTCCAAAAAGATAGAGTTCCAAAAAGATAAAGTTCCAAAAAGATAGAGTTCCAAAAAGATAAAGTTCCAAAAAGATAGAGTTCCAAAAAGATAGAGTTCCAAAAAGATAGAGTTCCAAAAAGATAGAGTTCCAAAAAGATAGAGCTGAAAAAGACAGAGTTCCAAAAAGATAGAGTTCAAGAAGATAGAGTTCCAATAAGATAGAGCTCAAAAAGATAGAGCTCCAAAAAAATTTAGGAAGAATAGAGCACCAGCAGGATGAAAAAAAGAAAAAAAATAAAAATATCAAAAGGATAGGTTTCCAGAGGAATAGAGCTCCAGAAGGATAGGTGGTTCGTTAGACTTTGCCAGGAATTATTGTTCTATGTAAGTTGGCAACTTGCAAATTGCTGCGCCCACCCTCTGCCGGCAGCCGGCAAAGCACCGCCGCAGGATACACTCGGGATCAAGATGGCTTTTAAAGTAGTTCTTGTACACACTGATTAGATTTTCTGCTAGGTAATGCTCGACTTATTGCTCCCCCCGCCCAGCCGCATAAGACCAAATATTAAGCTAATTTTCGAACTAATGCTTGCCATTAATCTGCACCATAAAGTCATAATAATACTACTCACTCCGCGCGTGGAAAGACTTACGGAATAGTTGCGCGTCTTAACGGCTTTAGTTAAAATAATTGGGAATTTGTAGTGTAGGAATGCTCTGTAATTTTAATCAACTTAGCCTTTGAGTAAATAACACTATTAAAGGTTTAAATGTTTAACTTGCAAATATATAAACTTGCAAGTAAAGAAACTGTCAAGTAAAGAAACTTTCAAGTAAAGAAACTTTCAAGTAAAGAAACTTTCAAGTAAAGAAGCTTTCACGTAAAGAAGCTTTCAAGTAAAGAAACTTTCAGGTAAAGAAGCTTTCAAGTAAAGAAGCTTTCAAGTAAAGAAGCTTACAAGTAAAGAAGCTTTCAAGTAAAGAATCTTTCAAGTAAAGAAGCTTTCAAGTAAAGAAGCTTACAAGTAAAGAAGCTTTCAAGTAAAGAAACTTTCAAGTAAAGAAACTTTCAAGTAAAGAAACTTTCAAGTAAAGAAACTTTCAAGTAAAGAAGCTTTCAAGTAAAGAATCTTTCAAGTAAAGAAGATTTCAAGTAAAGAAGCTTACAAGTAAAGAAGCTTTCAAGTAAAGAAACTTTCAAGTAAAGAAACTTTCAAGTAAAGAAACTTTCAAGTAAAGAAGCTTTCAAGTAAAGAAGCTTTCAAGTAAAGAAGCTTTTAAGTAAAGAAGCTTTCACGTAAAGAAGCTCTCAAGTAAAGAAACTTGCAAGAAACGTGGATTCAAGAATAAGTAAAGTAACTTCCTAGGGATCCATTTTGAATAGATAGGCAGGGACCCATTTCGTGCACCTATATTAGACGGGGTAACTTTAGTGCTCCATAAACTGGCCAGACGAATTTCAATTTCCAATATAATAACTCCTTTATGTGCTTTTCATACATCACCACGAAAATGAGATGGCCCGAGGAAGAGGTTATTAATTTTGATGGGCGCCACTCCCGGTAACTGCGCTCTTCCCCGAACATTTATTTTAATTCCAAATAATATAAAACAATACGCGGAGATTTATAGTGTCTTTTATAGGCCCTTTCGTCAGGCAGGGAATCCAGGCTGGCACGCTTGAGTTATGTTTTGCTTAAGTCTTCGCCGGAAAACACACAAGTCATGCATGTCAATCCGCCGCCCTATAAATATTAATTTCGCTGTTTACAACTCACCCACGCACATTAAAAATAAAATACGGCTTGCTTTCTCATCTCGGGGAGATGCCGAGTGCTGTCAGCGGGGAAATTTACATTGGCGAAATTTATTTTCAAAATATCTATTTACGAAATGTGTAGAATCTAGTTTTTTGTTATGACCTTTTTATAATTTTTTTTAATATCACCAGCAGAAAATACGTAATCTTATGTTAGACAATTTTTTGTTTGATATCAGACTGTTTCTATTATTATTTTATTTATCTATATCTAGATAATTTCTCCTCATCATAACTTTAGTACACTTGTACAAGGTGTTGTCTAGCATATTCGCTCGGTTACCTTTGGCTGGATGATAAGAGAATATGCAAAGATCCCACCTTGTGCCAACATAACTGAATTTATTCTTCCCCTGATTGTGTTCCAATTCAATTGGATAAGTACTTGCCACTCTGCGAGCTGGCCATGTTCCGCGTCCTTTCTGGGTGAGTGTCCATTGAGAGCCTCGTTTGGGTCTACTCAGGTTCTTACAATACATGCATTGTATGATAATTGGACCAGGCAACCAAGTACAATTTAATCGAGTTCATTCCGAAGGCGCTGATATAACAGTTCAAAGAGTCCTGGTAGTTTCTCTCTCACTGGGTTCCGCTGGGTTTATTAAGTTATGCGATCTGTCGACCTTTCCTATGTTCCGCCGCTTGATGGCTGATATCGAAGGGTTGGTTAGCCCGTTCAATTTATGAGGTCTTGCTGATAACAGAGAAAAAAGTGTACCACCAATGGTGTCTTAAACCTGTATGTGTCTCAATTGTTCAATTTCCCTCACCCGTAAACAGAGAGTATTTTATTATCTATATAAAATTCCTTGGATATAATGTTTTCCTTGTGATATTGTTATGTAATACAATAACGATTAATTAGTTGCTTGTGACTAACCAGAGCGGTAAACCTAACTCAACTGGAGCAGCCCAAGATGTCCTCCAGACCGAAAGTCTGTAAAGTTTAGGGCGAAGATATTTCCAAGCGCATCAATTGTTCTCTTTATGGTCTTATGGCTGCATAAATTGTTTGTTTATCGCTTGACAATATCACTTTACGACCGATCAGGATTTTATGGTTTATTATCATTTCCCAATAAATTGCAGTGAGCGGATAGCCATCAGTTATCAAGATAACTGCATCCTGCCTTACATTTTCTTGGCCACCGTTGCGGAGTCACGGATTTCCCGCTGCTTCGATGGAGCTTTAACTCTCCTAACTCGTCAATTTCACTATTAAGTTCATTTTTATTTACTAGAGGGAAGTACAAAGTATATTCAACATTGTAAATGCAAATTAAACACAAAATTGACAGATATTAAATGTAGGAAACTAATATTATAACTTTGTAATTATTATTAGTATACTGTGAAAATCCCCAACTGCCAATACTTTGATAGTAATTTTACAGAAAGATTTCTTAGATGGTAGTTTTATATAATGATTAGATTGTAGTTTTATATAATGATACCGAGGTCAATATAGAAAATATTTAACGACAGTTTTCATCGTCTAGATATCTTAATTTATGGGAACAATTGAAGAAGATGGAATAAAGAAATGTTCATGTATAAAGCCCCCTTGATTACGGTTGTCATTCCGCGGAGAAGAAGGGCGGCAGGAGGCCGCAGCGCAAGAGAGTAAGCCCCATTAACCCCGAGCGCAAGCAAAAGAATTCCAGGGGGTTCATTGCGAGTAGTTGGAGCATAAAACTAAATCACTATTGCCAAAGATTTAAACAAAAGTGTAATTGAGTTTCTGTGTTCCCATCGTAGCGCGCCGCCTCCCCTTCAGCAGATGGAATCGGGGGCGGCGGCGCATTGGGATGCCCCCGTTCGGATCCACGCTAATTTCCACGGAACCCTATATTCCAGACCGATAAGAGGCAAAACATCTAATGTATTGTCCCGGTAAATTGCTCGTTACACAGCGAGAAATTAGTTGCCTCGCGTACAGACTCACACACATAAACTACCCCCATCGGGGATTATATTAATAATTCCGGGTGCATGTGTAACGGGGTGACCGGGAATCCTGATACAAATTGCTAATAACACTATTCAAGTGTGTAATGCAATTCGGAATTCCACTATCCACGATCTCCGCCCGAGAGCGGTCGTCTTTTTGTTACGGCAGGTAATTTGGCCATCTGAGCCGGTAGATTTAAGCGAATTTGGTCCTTCGAGCCGGATTAAAAAAAGTACTTTAAGAGCGTTAGCACCTCTATACGGTAAACACCGATAAGCCCTCTTAATGAGTCATTTGAGCGATCTTCTTTATTCCTTAAGAAACTTCTTCATACAATAAAGAACTTCTTTATACAATAAAGAACTTGTTTATGCAAGAAAGAACTTCTTTATACAATAAAGAACTTCTTTATACAATAAAGAACTTCTTTATACAATAAAGAACTTCTTTATACAATAAAGAATTTCTTTATACAATAAAAAAACTTCTGTATACAATAAAGAACTTCTTTATACAATAAAGAACTTCTGTATACAATAAAGAACTTCTTTATACAATAAAGAACTTATTTGTTCCATAAGGAACTTCTTCGTCCCATAAGGAACTTCTTTATCCCATAAGGACCTTCTTTATCGCCACGTGCAGCTTATCTAGCTTGAAACATGTGCATACGCCAAGTTTGGCCCTCGGTGGCAAAGTTGGCAATCAGACGACGGTGGCGTCGCGACGACAGCAGCGATGCAACAACGGGAGCGATATAACAACAGCAGCGGTTTAACAACAGCAACGGTGCAACAGCAGCGGCGTCGCGACGCATGAAAAGAAAAGCAAAGCTCTCCAGCTCGCGGATGAAATATGCATGGAGTGCAGCGAAGAGCTCCCTCGCCGACGCTAGTTATGGTTTTAAATCAGTGCATATCGCCTCACGAACAAGTGTGTTCGCTGCGAAAAAGCAAACAAGAAGTACAGATGTTTCATTAACGGGGCTGCGCGGGGGCTTAAATGGGCCCCCTCCGAACCCTGCGGCGGCGGTGCGCCCCCGACCTCTTGCGCTTAATTTAAATGGAAAAGAACAACTAGCGACTTCATTTAAATGTAGGATACAAACGGGAAGGACTCTTGTTAGTTACTCCACCTCTGAGCATTCATCTCTCCCTATCTCCTTGGCTCACTGTGAGCTTTCTTGTTAGTTTGTCTTACGTTTGATTACTTTTTGTCTTTGTTTTACGTTTGTTTTTTTGTCTTTTGTGTGTATGTTTTACTTTGGTGTTTTTTGTCTTTCGTGTTTGTATTTTGCGTTAAGTTTTTGTCTTTCGTGTTTGTTTTTTGCTTTTGGTTTTTGTCTTTCGTGTTTGTTTGTTGCTTTTGGTTTTTGTCTTTCGTGTTTGTTTTTTACGTTTGGTTTTCGTCTTTTGTGTTTGTTTTTTGCGTTTAGTTTTTGTCTTTCGTATTCGTATTTCTGCGTCTGGTTTTTGTCTATAGTGTATGTTTTTTCCGTTTGGTTTTTGTCTATGGAATTTCCTTCCTACATTTAGTTTTTGTCTTTTATGTGTGTTTTTCTAGTTTATATGTTATATCTTTGATTTTTCATTCGTACATACATATCTCAACCTAGGATTCTCCGCAATTTACACCTAACAACTGGGAAAGATGACAGCTTAAAATAAATAGAATTTTTCGCTTAATTAGCTCCAGTTGGCCCTAATTCCGGGGAGCAATTAACTCGGGGTAGTCTTTTGCTTCAGCCAGTTGAACAATTCCACTTGGGCGGAAGGCGAGCCGCGCCGATCCCCAAATTCATCTGCCGCGAGGGAAAAATTGTAATGCCCTTTTGGAACGCCAGCCAGCAGTTTAAATTGCCAATATAGCGGCACGTCTGTCCGGGCGCTTTGCCTGTTTTGTTTTAATATTGAATTATTGCTCTCTGCATTACAACAACGCTGGCGCACATTTATGGATAAAAACGTACCATTCTGGAAATCTTTGTTGGATACTAGTTATGGGATCAAACAGGAACCAAAAAGAATTAAATGTAAAGAGGTAAATAGTAATGATGATGATAATAATGGCAACTTTGTTTTTAAATTGTAGAGATGATGAGCTCGCTCGCCTTCGCGAGCTCGCCGCCTCACGCCTTCGGCGCTCGTTTTTAAGACAGTAAACTGGAGCCCTACACCTCCAACTATTATCATTACGTTGTATAATATTCACTATGAATTTTGTTTTTAAATTGTAGAGATGATGAGCTCGCTCGCCGCCTCACGCCTTCGGCGCTCGTTTTTATTACAGTAAACTAGAGCTCTACATCTCCAACCATTATCATTACATTGTATAATATTCAATATCAATTTTGTTTTTAAATTGTGCAGATGATGAGCTTAAGACAGTAAACTGGAGCTCTACACCTCCAACTACTATCATTACGTTGTATAATATTCACTATCAATTTTGTTTTTAAATTGTAGAGGTAATGAGCTCGCTCGCTTCGCGAGCTCGCCGCCTCACGCCTTCGGCACTCGTTTTTAATACAGTAAACTAGAGCTCTACACCTCCAACCATTATCATTACATTGTATAATATTCAATATCAATTTTGTTTTTAAATTGTGCAGATGATGAGCTCGCTCGCTTCGCAAGCTCGCCGCCTCACGCCTTCGGCGCTCGTTTTTAATACAGTAAACTGGAGCGCTACACCTCCAACCATTATCATTACATTGTATAATTTTCAATATCAATTTTGTTTTTAAATTGTACAGATGATGAGCTCGCTCGCTTCGCGAGCTCGCCGCCTTACGCCTTCGGCGCTCGTTTTTAATACAGTAAACTGGAGCTCTTATCGTTCAACTATACAGTATCTAACAAGAAATGTTAGTAGTTATTAAATAAATAACAATATAAATTTATTAAATAAATGTTTAATCATTTTTTTTTATTTCTCTGTAGCATCTAGTTTTATAATATACTAGTTAATGTCCGTGAAAAATCACGGGCAGCCATGTACACATATATTTATTACCATGTACACGTATACTTATTTCCATGTGCACATGTACATCTGATCATGTATACGTGTATATATTACCATATACACATACATTTTATCCTACATATATATTTAATGTTATGAT
>JAWQRP010002702.1:0-14889 GCA_033557875.1 Quadriops clusia | reverse complement strand
TCTACAACAATATTTTTTCATTTTAGAATGTTACGTAAATAGTTAAAGTAATGTTCTAATAATAATCTTGAATTATCTGACTCTAGTTAACTGTATTAAAGCGAGCGCCGCAGGCGCGAGCGCTTGCGAGCGAAGCGAGCAAGACAGACGTGCCAATAATAAATAAATAATTATATTTTTTTTATTAAGTTTATTTTCTAAGCTTATTCTACAACAATATTTTTTCATTTTAGAATGTTACGTAAATAGTTAAAGTAATGTTCTAATAATAATCTTGAATTATCTGACTCTAGTTAACTGTATTAAAGCGAGCGCCGCAGGCGCGAGCGCTTGCTAGCGAAGCGAGCAAGACGGACGTCCCAATAATAAAATAAAAAATTATATTTCTTATATTATGTTTATTTTTAAATCTTATTCCAAAGAAAATAGTTTTTAATATTAGAATGTTGTTAATAGTTAAAGTAATGTTCAAATAATAATTTTGAATTATCTCACTCTAGTTAACTGTATTAAAGCGAGCGCCGCAGGCGCGAGCGCTTGCTAGCGAAGCGAGCAAGACGGATGTCCCAATAATAAAATAAAAAATTATATTTCTTATATTATGTTTATTTTTAAATCTTATTCCAAAGAAAATATTTTCTAATTTTAGAATGTTGTTAATAGTTAAAGTAATGTTCTAATAATAATCTTGAATTATCTCACTCTAGTTAACTGTATTAAAGCGAGCGCCGCAGGCGCGAGCGCTTGCGAGCGAAGCGAGCAAGACAAACGACTCAATAATTAATTGCACTAAAATACGTTTTATTATTTTTATCTACTTTACCTATATCTAGTATTTTCAAGTTTGTGCGAGCAAGAAGACGCAATAGAGGTAGAAAATGTAGATTTTATTATTTTTAGTTTTAAATTTTTGACTTACGTATTCAGTGCTAGAAATATTCAACTTAAAGTTTTAAAGTTCAAATATTTAAAAAAAAACAAGATAATTAGGTTAATAATATTAATTTGTATACCTATGTGACGTCGGTCATCGAAATACGGCAGAAGATTTACAATCACAATACGTAAATACAACGACATTGAAAGTGTAAAATGTGTCATTTGTGCATTAAGGTGGCAACCCTGCAGTCAGCTGTCAACGTCAAGCATGAGTGTCCGGCCTCTGGTTCGCTAGGAAGTTCGTGTCATAAGAAGCGTCTTTTCTCTCTTCCTCATCAAGATCGTAAGGCGATTAAACTAATAATAGTAATAAGAAGGTGATGTAAGGTTCCGAAGTTGGTGCAAGGGCATACAAATCCGACTATCGATTTTTTAAAATAAAATGTTGGCACGAATTGTTGATAGATCAGTGTTTGGTATTTTCGGAATAGGAGAGAAAAACAAAAAATAGTGTCCCGACGTGAATGTTTTAGATGTAAGTTTCTCCGCAAACTCTTCACCGAGCGACTCACGCCGGCGCCGCCAGTTGGGGCCCCCTCTGCCCGGAAGGCCCCCTCACCTAAAGTGCGTGTTATTTTTTATTTTTAGATTAAATATGGAAGATGATGGTGACGTCCGTGAGGACCAGACCTCTGAGGGAAACCTGCAGGACAGCGAAGGGGACCATGTCGACGGAGCGAAGCGCATGAAGACCGAAGAAGCCCTCGGCTGCCAAGACCTCGGTTGTCAAGACCTCGGCTGCCAAGACCTCGGCTGCCAAGACCTCGGTTGCCAGGACCTCGGCTGCCAAGACCTTAACTGCCAAGATATCAGCTGCAAAGACCATGGCTGCCGAGACCTCGACCTCGGTTGTCAAGACCTCATTCGCCGAAACCTCGGCTTCAAAACCCTCGACTCGACCACCATTGAAGACAAAGACGCGGCCGGCACGAGCAACGGGGCCCGCCACAACAACGGAGCCTGCAACAGTAACGGAGCTTGTAACAGTAACGGAAGTTGCAACAGTAACGGAGTTTGTAACAGTAACGGAGTTTGCAACAGTAACGGAACTTGCAACAGTAACGGTACTTGCAACAGTAACGGAGTTTGCAACAGTAACGGAACTTGCAACAGTAACGAAACTTGCAACAGTAACGGCACTTGCAACAGTAACGGAGCTTGCAATAGTAACGGAGCCTGCAACAACTTCTCCCCCGACAAAGCCAATAATACTGGAAGATTTGCGAATTTAAGGAATAGACGCCTGCTGTTCAACGAAGACGATAACTTTTACTTCCGGGAAGACGACTCTAGTGCCAATGAGAGGTAAGTCGTTACTTTAGTTACCTTTTGGTATCTTTAAAGTGGATTTAAAAACCCCTGAGAGTAGTGAATATGATTGAGTCATTTGGAGACAATGACAATTGGCTAGTACTTAAATATCAAAAAGATGATTTTTAGGTTGACAGCTGTCAGTGTAGTTCTATTATAAGTCACCAGAGGTCATTTATTATTATTATTATTGTTTAAAATAAATTCAATCTTAATCATTCTTATTTAATATTAAATAAAATTATATTATATAATATTTAAGATGATTATATAATATTCAATGTAATTATATAATATTTAAGATAATTATATAATTATTACTTTTCATTCCAAATTATAGGATCCTTAGGTCTAGCAAAATTAAATCACCCTTTTATCATTTATTTCACTTACTAACGTTTTGCCTTTTGGATTTAAGCTTCTTCAGAGTATTCACCTTAATTTTTAAGTCGTCACTGTAACTTATTTCTAATTAAATTTAATTTATTTCTAATTAATTTTAATTTATTTCTATTTCTATTTTATCATATTTATCATTCCATTATTTCATCTCAAATATTCTTGAAATTTTCGGAGGATTTAATATTTAACTTATACTCGTGCTAAAAGATAGCCAAGGTTGGCAGGTTGACAGCTGTCAATGTAGTTCTATTATAAGTCACCAGAGGTCTTTTAGTATTATCATTATGTATTTAAAAAATAATTCAGTCAGTCATAATAATAATTATTTTTTATTATTATTATATATTATTATAACTATATATTATTATAATTATATATTTTTATAATTATATAATATTATAATTATTATTTATTATTATTATCATTTACAATTATTATTATTTAATACTATTATTGTTGAGAGGTGGTTCCTAGTTGATCCCAGCTCATCAACCTTTATTCAATTTAATAACACTAATAAAAAGATTCAAGTTTTGAGTTTGATTTACACAAAAATAACTTGTTATAATTAAATTTTAATCGTTTCTCTGTGCATATGTTTGTTAAATTTGAAGAAAGGTTTACATATATTGAAAAAAATAAATAAAACTATACAAGTAAAATAATTGAAATCTGTTGTGTAGGCAACCCACTTTACACACGTGCATTACATGTATAATTAACACTTAGTATTAGCATTTAATATAGATATAGAGTATATACCATTGAATATAGAGTATATACTCTATATTCAATGTTATTAGTTGTTTTGTATACTGATAATGATAGTAATGCATGTATTAGCACATATATGTGATATTAGGTAAGTTTATTACTTTCAACTCTTCGTTTCCTACAGTGAAGAAGTTCATTCGGAAGATTTCACGACCCGCAGGCATCTGGATTCCTCGTCGGAGAACACGAACATGAGCACGGAAACGGAAAACTCTACATCGACTGTGATACAAGATAGTGATACGGAGGAGGAGCCCCCGGCTCTCCGGAAAGAGCGGCCCAGGCACAAGTGGTTCATCGTGAACGAGGTCCACTCGAGGCAGTTCGGCTCGGGCTCGAACATACAAACTTCCGAGTTGTTTCAGCGGCGATGCTACGGGTCCCTGCATTGCGTGCAAAGGCTCGAGTTGATGTACAAGCTGGAGCTGCACGAGGGTTGTGTAAATAGTTTAAATTTTAACCAGGACGGTTCGTTGCTGGCGAGCGGCTCGGACGACCTCAAAGTTGTGATATGGGACTGGAAGAACGGGAAGCATCTGCTTAGCTTCGACACGAAGCATCGGGGCAACGTGTTCCAGAGCAAATTCTTGCCGTTGGCTGGCGGGGACCTCCACATCGTGAGTTGTTCCCGGGACGGGCAAGTCCGACTAGCCCAGGTTTCCGCCAACGAAGGCTTGAGGAGTAGTCGAAAGCTCGGGAGCCACCGGGGGCCCTGCCATAAAGTATCGATAGTCAACGATCAGCCGAACGTCGTCTTGAGCGCCGGAGAAGACGGCTTAGTCTTAAACCACGACTTAAGAGCTTCTAAATCGGAGAAACTTCTCCACGTGAAGAACGATAACCAGGAAATCGCCCTCTACAGCATAGCGAACCACCCTCTGAGCAGCTTCGAATTCTGCGTCGGCGGTCGAGATTGCATCGTCCGAACGTACGACCAACGGCATTGCTCCGAACCCTTGCACACATATCACCCCTTCAAAGTGCCCCTGAAGTCCTGCATGGGGTATCACGTCACTTGCGCTGTTTACAATCATAACGGCTCTGAAATACTCGCGTCTTATAATGACGAAGACATCTATCTTTTTGACATCAACTCGAAGCCTGGTAGCTTCGTGCACAAATACCAGGGTCACCGAAATGGGGCCACTATCAAAGGGGTGAACTTCTTTGGGCCCAAATCGGAGTTTATAATCAGCGGGTCGGATTGCGGGAATATTTATTTTTGGGATAGGAACACAGAAGCTATCGTGCAGTGGCTGCTCGCCGATGATAACGGGGTTGTAAGTAAACTTATTTTTACTTATGACTTTTTTTAATTTTTTTTTATTTCACTTTTTTTTTAAATTTCATTTTTATTTTATTTTTATTTTTTTTATTTCATTTTAATTTTTTATTTTTTTTCTATTTTTTATTTCACTTTTTTTTTTATTTCATTTTTATTTTATTTATTTCATTTTTGTTTTTTTTATTTCATTTTTATTTTTTTTTAATTTCATTTTTATTTTTGATATTTCATTTTTATTTTTTTTTTAATTTCATTTGTATTTTTTTTTTATTTCATTTTTATTTTTTTTATTTAAATGTTATTTTTTTTAATTTAATTTTTATATCTTTAATTTCAGTTTTATTTCGATTTTATTTTTTTTATTTCATTTTTATTTTTTTTTTCATTTCATTTTTATTTCGATTTTATTTTTTTTATTTCATTTTTATTTTTTTTTATTTCATTTTTATTTCGATTTTATTTTTTTTAATTAATTTTTATTTCGATTTTATTTTTCTTATTTCATTTTTATTTTTTTATTTCAATTTATTTTTTTTATTTTCATTTTTATTTTTTTAGTACATTTTTATTTTTTCTTTATTGTTTATCTTTTTTTTGACTGTTGACCATCATGTTTTCTCAGGAAAAATATTTTTTCATATTTATTTTAAATTTTAATATCCTTATATAAAAGTATTTTATATTTAAAATATTAAAATTAACTCTTTTTAATATAATATTTTATATTTGACTAGCAGACATACAAAATCTTCAAATTGGTTAGAAATATACTTATAGAGATGTACGCATACTTTTAATAATTTACAAGTAAATGAAGTAACAAATAAGTTTCAATTTAAAAATACGTAAGTTTCACTTTAAAAATACGTAAAAAAAATAGAAATATAAAAAAATAAAAGAAATATATATCTTTAAAAATAAATTCAAAAAAGAAAGTTTTTTTGTCTCATTTTAAATTTAGAAAATTTGTTCAACCCATTTCATAAGCAATAAATAAAATTTCAGGTCAACTGCTTAGAACCTCATCCTCGATTTCCATTCCTCTGCACGAGCGGCCTCGATTGGGACGTTAAGGTCTGGGTCCCATCTTACGAAAACGACCCGGCCATGACCGGTCTCGCCGACACCGTCAAATCTAACCTAAAATCTCGATCTCAGCTAAGACACACGTCCGACATAGACGACAGTCAAATGTTGTGGATGCTTTGGAGACAACTGAGCGGGACAGAAAACTTAAGGGTATGTAAAGTATTAGGAACAATTAAAATAATTAAAATTAAAATAACAATACAAAAAATATTAAGAAATAAAATAACAATAAAAAATAAAATAGTGATAAAAACCATTATAATACAAAATTCTGTATTTTTCAGAGGGCTTTCCAATACGCAATGGAACAAAGCTATCGCCAAAGAGACGGGGACAACTCGGACACGAGCTCGAACCATTCGTCCCAGTCGAATTCGAATTCGGACGACGAGGATTCGGACGGCCCGCCGGGCTGCACCACTCAATGAGCCGACCCGTGAAACCCGAGCGAGATTGCGTTAGTTAATGTTCTCTAAATATTATAAATATATATTTTAAACAATGTTGTTTATACATAATGTATTATTTGTAACAATTTACTTTATTATATTAATTATACTGGAGTTGTACATTAGTTTCAAATAAAATACTATTGCCCACATATGTCTTAGATTTAAACAATAAACTAACATTTTATTTTTGTTTTATTCATATTTTTTTTATTATTGAAATAATATTTAATTTTTAAATTTAATAATAATAATTAATTTTGAAATTTAATAATATTAGTTAATTTTAAAATTTAATAATATTTAATTTTGAAATTTAATAATATTTAATTTTGAAATTTAATAATAATATTTAATTTACAAAGAATATTTATAAATATTATTTAATATAATAACTAAATAATCTGAACACAAATTCCCATCAATTTGAAATAAATTTAAAAATTTCAAATAAAGTAGAAAATTTCAAATAAATTAGAATATTTCAAATAAATTACAAAATTTCAAATAAATTACAAAATTTCAACTAAATTACAAAATTTCAACTAAATTACAAAATTTCAAATAAATTACAAAATTTCAAATAAATTACAAAATTTCAAATAAATTACAAAATTTCAAATAAATTAGAAAATTTCAAATAAATTACAAAATTTTAAATAAATTAGAAAATTTCAAATAAATTACAAAATTTCAAATAAAGTAGAAAATTTCAAATAAATTACAAAATTTCAAATAAATTACAAAATTTCAAATAACTTACAAAATTTCAAATAAATTATAAACTATCAAATAAATTAAAAAATCCCGATACTTTGAGCCAACCCCGCATAAATCGTCAAAGTAAAAAATCCAACGACTAAAGTACTCAAAGCTTTAAACAAAAGCCCCAGCCACGGCCCCGTGACCAAAAACTTCAAAATCAAGTCTATGACCAACGGTTTATACGAAGAAAACACAAGCAAAGCCGTAACGATAGGCTTCAAGTTCATTTTGAGATCGTGTCGAGACCATAACCAAATTAGCGTAGTTGTAGTCAAATGCTGGATTAAAAGGATATTCGACTCCAGACATTTTTGTATATACTTCCAGTCGAATTCAGCCCCTCGGGCCCCAACCCACAACAATAGGGCTCTAGAAAGAATCACTTCCGCTGTCGCCCATCCGATGCCAGCCGTCAATACTTTGCTATGACCTTTTCCGGGAATTGATCCTAAGACGACATACAGTCCGATGAGATCGGCTAAGTCGACTGTTGCTTTAAGGAATTCGCCTAATAAGTCGCTTCCTAAGTCAGCATCGTTATCCGGAAAAAACGTTGCCAAAACCAACATTTTCGCCAATTGGGTAAACATGTAGATGCAGCCGGCTTGGATGCATTTCCAGAAAGCTCCGTATTCCGAACTGAAACGGATGAATTTATATTTCATAAATGTTATATTTATTTATAGTTTTGTGTATTTATTTATTCATATTTTTATGTATTTATTTTTTTATTTTATGTAATCTTTTAATCAATACATATAAATAATCATTTAATTATAGCAATTTTAAATTAGTGAATAAATAAATAAACAATAAATAAAATACATAGAAACAACCCCACAACACAATTTAATTCCTATTATAAATAAATAAGTAGACATCTCGGGTACATGTCAATAGCTAAATAAATAACAAAATATATAAGCAATAAATAAATATCAAGATAAATAAGCAATAAATAATTAAATTTTTAAATATAATACAAGAGAATAACTTACAGTCCAGAATATTTGTAAGTCAGGTAATATGGCACATAAATCAGGGCAACACAGTTACCAAAATGGTACAAAGTCATCTTTGGGCACAAACTCTCACTTATCACTCTAATCAATACTAATTTTCAAAATTTTAACTTATAAATTAATTTGATCAAAATTAATTTGTTCAAAAACTGATTTGATTCCAACCTCGTGACGTAAGGTCTTAGGTTAGAACGAGTGACATTTCAAACGTCATTCAATCAGCGCCATCTACGGAAAGCTTGACAGCTAATTGTACACACAGATTGTTCATACAGTTTACAAGCAACTCTATCTAATGTCACTCGTGTTAAGTGTGGCAAACTTCAGGGTTATTATTGGCACAACGTTGTATTGGCTTCAATTGTCATTTTACAGTTGTCATTTTAATGCTAAACGTTTAGGTAGAAATTTAAATAATATTTTGCTTTAACCGAAGTTTTGTGTTAAAAATGGATAAAGCACGGCAAATGGAAGATGAAATGAGCCGGTACGTATAAAAATTATGTCTTAAATTCCTTATTACCTTAAATAAAATTGCAATAATGAAAGGCTAACCTCACTTTTTTGTTTCGTTCTATCACACATACTTATGTTGTTCTATATAATCTATAGTTATAAATATTTATACTTATTATATAAATATTTATAGTTATTGTTAAACAAATAAAAAATATTTATACTTATAAATCTTCTCATATAATATAGGTAATGTTCATATAAGGTAACATTGCCAATCAGACACAAACATTTTATATAGAGGGTGTCTCAGCGACATCTGGCCATACCATAAACTCTTAATTTTGATCGTAACGAATTTCATTAAATTTATTAATCATGGTGAGTGGGACTCAAGATTGTTAGCATATTTTGTCTTAATTAATATAGCTAATTTAATATGGGTTCATTATTAATATAAGTTTTGTGGCTAGCTAGTTTTGTTTCTAATAGTTCTTTTATTATATTGTATATTTATAATATAACTATTTGTATAATATAACTATTTGTATAATATAACTATTTGTATAATATAATTAAACAAAAACTTTCTAAATTATTAGAACTGATAATAATAAAAAATTTCCAAATTATTAGACAGAATAATAAAAATAACTTAGAAAATTAAATAAAAATAATGTCATAATCATTACCTTGAGTAATATTGCTTGTCAATTTTGTTTTCAAATTGCGAGGACGTTGCGCTCGCTCACTCGCCGCCTCGCGCCTTCGGCGCTCGCTTTTAATACACTAAACTGGAGCTTGACCCCAAATTGTGTTCTTTGACAATAAACATGATTTAATCAACTATTCAATACGAAAGATATAAGACCATAGTTAACATTTATTAAATACAGCTTTAATTATATTTTTTTAAATATTGCTATTTTATTAATATTACTATTTTATTAATATTGCTATTTTATTAATATTGCTATATTATTAATGTACCTAGAAGTTATTAAATATGGATTTTAGTTATTTTTTTTTAATTTTCTTATAGCACCTATTCTTAGATTCTAAACCACCTGCTTTAATGTACTACGATAAGGTCATCATCACATCCATCGTATCTTTTCTAATCATTGGAACTAATAACAAAAAAAATCCAAATCGTTTGAACTGATAATAATAAAAAAAATCCAAATTATTAGACAATTATAAAAATAATTTATAAAATTAAATAAAAATAATGTCATAATCATTACGTTGAATAGTATTGCTTGTCAATTTTGTTTTCAAATTGCGAGGACGTTGCGCTCGCTCGCTTCGCTCGCTCGCCGACTCGCGCCTTCGGCGCTCGCTTTTAATACACTAAACTGGAGCTCTTAACATTCAACTATTCAATACAACAGATATAAGATCATAGTTAACAATTATTAAATACAGCTCTAATTATTATTTTTTTAATATTGCTATATTATTAAGTTAAATTAAATATAAGTACTTAATTTTTTACATTATTAATGGTTTTATATTTATGTATTATTAATATTATTATATCTCATTTTTTATTAATATTATTATATTTCAATTATTATTAATGTTTTTACATTTATTTAATATAAACATTGTTATGCTTGTGATTCATAGAAAGATTTAACTCGCTCGCTCGTCGCCTCGTGCCTTCGGTGCTCATTTTAATATGTCATGAAATTATTTAAATAAAACTGATTTCATGAAACACATTTAAATAATTGACAAACAATATTATTCAACGTAATTATTATGACATTATTTTTATTATTCTGTCTAATAAGTTGAAATTTTTTTAGTATTATCAGTTGTAATAATTTCGATTTATTTTTTTGTTATTTGTTGTAATGATTAGGAAAGTTACGATGAAAGTGCATTAAAGCAGATGGTTTAGAATCTTATAATAGATGCTACAAGAAAATTTAAAAGAAATAATAATTAAATCCATCGTGCCAATAATTTGAAAAATAATATTATATCAGAGAATAATATTATACAAAACAAGTTCTCTGAACAAGTTTTCTAAAGAAATTTTCTAAGTAAGTTTTCTAAACAAGTTTTCTAAATAAGTTTTCTAAATACTTTTTCTAAGCAAGTTTTCTAAGCAAGTTTTCTAAACAAGTTTTCAAAACAAGTTTTACAAATATCTTTTTGAAGTAAATTTTTCAAAACAAGTTTTATAAATAACTTTTTGAACCAAGTTTTCAAAACAAATTTTATAAATAAGTTTTCGGAACAAGTTTTCTAAACAATTTTTCTAAACAAGTTTTTTAAACAAGTTTTCTAAACAAGTTTTTGAAACAAATTTTCTAAACAGTTTTTTAAGCAAGTTTTATAAACAAGTTTTATAAATAACTTCAAAACAAATTTTTCAAACAAGTTTTTTAAGCAAGTTTTTTAAGCAACTTTTTTAAGCAAGTTTTTTAAGCAACTTTTTTAAGCAAGTTTTTTAAGCAACTTTTTTAAGCAAGTTTTTTAAACAAGTTTTATAAATAACTATTCGAAACAAGTTTTCTAAGCAAATTTTTCAAACAAGTTTTATAAAAAACTTTTCGAAACAGATTTTCTAAGCAAGTTTTTTAAACAAGTTTTCCAAAGAAGTTCTATAAACATAAGTAAATACGTAAACCTATAAACAAGTTTCTTAATCAAGTTTCATATCCCTTCCAGGTTCGAGGCCGAAATATCCGGTACGATCATGGGCTTAAGCTCCTTTAGCACCTTCAGTATGCCAGGCTTTGGCAACATCCCTCCGCCACCGATGCCTCCGATGATGGTCCCAGCTCAAGTGAATCGCAACGTAAAGAAAGCGCCAACTTCGATATCTCACACAAATTACACAATTTATTCTCAACCAGTTATCGCCCAACCCGCAGTTGTCTCGGCAAAGCCTACTTTATACACAAGTGCAAAAACCGTCATGGCACCGACAGTGGCGGCTCCGGCAAACGTCGACTTCATTTCGATTCAATCGGAAGTTGAGAAAAAATTGAAAAAGTTGAAAAATGAGAAAGTTAGCGCTGAGCTGGCGATTTCTCAAGGAAAGGCGAGTAGTGCCTTGCAATCGTTCGGACCTGACGATTACAAACGGAGAGGCAAGAACAAAAAATTGATGCGGACAGCTGGGGGGCAAACTTGGGAAGATACTTCGTTGACGGATTGGCAAGAAGATGATTTTCGGATATTTTGCGGGGATTTGGGGAATGACGTTACTGACGAGTTGTTGACGAGGACTTTTAATAAATATCCTTCGTTCTTAAGGGCGAGGGTTGTAAGGGACAAGAGGACCAACAAGACGAAAGGATATGGGTTTATTAGCTTTAAGGATCCGAGCGATTTCACTAAAGCTATGAAGGAGATGAATGGTGAGTGAAATAGTTTTGTTTTCGATTTATTTATTTTATGATTATTTTTTTATTTATTTTTTACAATCATTTTTTTATTTATTTTTTACAATAATTTTTTTATTTATTTTTTACAATAATTTTTTTATTTATTTTTTACAATAATTTTTTTATTTATTTTTTACAACCATTTTTTTATTTATTTTTTACAATTATTTTTTTATTTTTTTTACAATTATTTTATTTATTTTTTACAGTTATTTTTTAATCATTTTTTACAACTACATTTTTTACAATTATTTTCATTGATTAAAACCACACACATAGAGGTCAAATCATCATTTTATCACAAATTAAGAACAACTACTATAAGAATAAATTATAAATATTTTCCGCACTAAACAACGTCAACTTACTTTTTGCCCATTGGGCCCCACCCGTAAGAAACGAACAATTGAGGAACGGCAAAGCGAGGGCGATTCGAATGAGACTTCCCGATGGGAGGAATCTTCCGGATTTCCGGATTCGTTTTCGGAATATTCCGGAGATTTTCCGGAGGAATCGCTTCCAAAAATCTATCTTGCGCCATAGGTGGCTTTGAAGAATGTACGGGATTCACGTAGAGCACATTAAAAGGCATTCCTCCAGCCGCCCAGCCTCTCGATATAAAAATATCCTTCTTCGTCGTTGAATTAATTTTTTTGTTGTTCCAACGTTTAATCGGTTCTTTATCTCGTTCCTCTCCGGACGTTTGGCAAGGGTTGAACGGAAACGTTTGCAACTTGTCAATGACGACGAAGAGAATAAATATGGAGAATGCCATATGCAACTGCCTGGAAAATAGATAAATATTGAACTAAACAGATATAAATAAATTGCGTTGAGTGTTTTTGTTTTTTATTTTAAATGAAACTAAAGTAAATATATTTTGAAAAAAATGTCATAAAAGTTTAACATGAGCGAAGCGATAAGGAAGTAATTAGACAGAGTTTTTCGGGTTGGAATTGGTGACCTAAGGGCATAGGCCTTGACCGTGTCGTCTGCGACACGCTAATATTAGCGCCACTGGGTTTTATAGCTTTTGATAAGGAGCTAAAATTAAATGTCTCGCTATTTATTCATTACGAGTTTCTTCATACGCAAGCACATAACGGAGATCCCTTTTTCTCAAGTGTTGCGGCTCAGGATTTAATTATTCCTTTGTCGTAGCATGTGGGCTTTATTGGAGTTTCCATCATGAACGTACACACTTCTGAACAAGTGTTTGTAGGCAAAGGTTTCAAATTTTCCCCTCCAGCTTATTTCAAGGCATAAACAATAATTACCTTCGGCGAAATCGCAGGGAAGCCTAATACGAATTAATTATGTTTTATTGTAGAAGGCCCTGTTGCGAATTTAATGAATCTAGAGACATCCGCCGGCAAAGGAAACAAAGGAATAACGACACTTAATGAAATACGCTGCAAACGAATATTCACGCTCCATCACGTAGGCGTGGACGCGGTAATCCCCGGGAATTTTTTTTTATCATTTCGCCCGAATTATTTTTTTTTTTGTAAAAATTCTCTGTTTATGCAGCATTAAATACAGTTAGACGAACATTAAAAACAGTTAGAAGAACAGTAAAAACAGTTAGAAGAACAGTAAAAACAGTTAGAAGAACAGTAAAAACAATTAGGAGAACATTAAAAACACTTAGAAGAACATTAAAAACAGTATTAAATAAACATTAAAAACAGCATTTTATGTAGAACGTTCTAAGATATAATATTGTTTGCTTCAATATTGTTCATGTTGAAATTCTTAATGCTATTTCATCACGTAAATATCTCAAAGTAGAGTTGCGCTTTGAACCGCGGAATATCCTGGTTAAAAAGGACAAGAAGAGGACTTGCGAACGGCAAATAGGATTCCTTTCGAGTATAAAACGAGACGCGACAAGCATTAAATTAATGTTTCTCTCTTTTCCATTCCCGAATTTTTTTCTTTCGCAGTCGCCGTTTTCGAAATAATCCGAATTACGCATTAAGCTGCACAATAACATATGGGCAACGCTATAAAAATATAATTTTATATATAAAAAAATATAATTTTATATAGAAAAAATATAATTTTATATAGAAAAAATATAATTTTATATAGAAAAAATATAATTTTATATATAAAAAAGTATAATTTTATATAGAAAAAATATAATTTTATATATAAAAAAATATAATTTTATATACAAAAAATATAATTATATCCGTAAAAATTAAATTTTTTAAATAAAAATATAATTATGACAATAAAACAGGTTTATAAAAATCTAATGGGTTTATAAATATATATTATTTTTATATCTTCGCATAAAATATTACTATAGTAATAAACTGGATGAAGAGTTTATTTTATATAATGAAACGGACTTGAAAAAAATATATATAATGGGTTTATATAATAAAAATGAAATGGCTTCACACAATAAAAATAAAATAGATTTATGAACTAAAAGGGGTTTCTTTCCACTCACCTGTTGCTCGAAGGCATGATGTGAAATCGAATGGGAATTCTTCTCCCGCAAGAAAAGAGCTTTGTGTGGAAGTGTTCTCTGTTGTTAACTTATATTGAGTAATGTGGAGTAGTTGAGAGAGCGGAGTTCGGTTTTGGAATGTCGCTCCGAGAAAATGGCAAATGCATTTCTATCCCCTCGGTATCAGTTCCTGCTCGTGCTGACGACGGCATCGACGCCGAAAGGGCGCAAATAACAGATTCTGGACGGCACACTTCGTTCGAGCGAGTTCCGCTCAAATGGTCTTTGTACCATTTCGCACGATCGGGCGCGTGTACTTGAAGATTTTTTTAATTCTTTTTTCCTTAAAATCCACTTTAAACTGGATTATCTATCTATAATCAGGATTGTATGTGCTCGTTCACTCGGTTATGAACCAAACAAGACATGAGGGTCGCGCTTCGCGCGACCCTCATGTCTTGCCAACACTATCGGCCTGCGGCCTTCGCATCCACGGATTAACCTCAAGGTAGTAGGCGCTCGCTCA
>JAWQRP010002701.1:0-14891 GCA_033557875.1 Quadriops clusia | reverse complement strand
ATAATAATAATAATAATAATAATAATAATAATAATAATAATAATAATAATAATAATAATAATAATAATAATAATAATAATAATAATAATAATAATAATAATAATAATAATAATAATAATAATAATAAATCAAACACCGAAAGTCACCAGATTTATTTGTAACGGACCAAATGTCCTTTGATTACTTTGTAAAACTGCGTATCTGCCACTCGAAAGCAAATATTGGGCGACTACACGTATGGACATTCCCTTAGAAAAATAACACGATTCGCATGTGCAAATACATTGCATCAGAAAGCATCCAAAGCTATTTTATACACTAAGTAGGTAACTTTCGAGATAAGATAAAATCAATATTAGCCCATTCAAACGTTCAATGCTTTTAGGGTCATCTTTACAATTTAATTAGAAAATCACTTTTTCTGATAAGTACAATTTTCTATACGTTCCATAGCGAGGCAACCATCAACACACTCACCCTAGAATTACAAGAGTTAAAATCGTAATTATGTGTCTTGAGAAAATGATAATTATGTGTCTTGAGAGAATGGTAATTATGTGTCTTGTTTTCAGAAAACCACGACCCTCACAGCGATAGCGAAGAATCCAACTCAACAGTAGGACCTCGCATCCCTCACTCGAAGAGCTATCACCTCAGGAACCAGCTGAGCAATGGAACCCACCAGGGCCATCAAGGCCAGCAAGGGCCCGGCATTAGGCCCTATTTCTCCAAGTTTTCCTCGTATTCTAGTCAGTCAACCCCGACAAGGAGGTACCAAAGTCAGGACAAGTCCACCAGGTCGAGCAGCACGGCCAGTGAAAATAAGATTACTTTCAATGAGGGTAAGTACGTTTTCTATTATCCTTAATATTCCTTTTCCTTAATTTTCCTTTTCCTTAATTTTCCTTTTCCTTAATTTTCCTTTTCCCTAATTGTCCCTTTCCTTAATTGTCCCTTTCCCTAATTGTCCTTTTCCTTATTTATCTGTTTCCTTAATTATCCGTTTCCTTAATTGTCCGTTTCCTTAATTGTCCTTTTCCCTAATTGTCCTTTTCCCTAATTGTCCTTTTCCTTAATTGTCCCTTTCCCTAATTGTCCTTTTCCTTATTTATCCGTTTCCTTAATTATCCGTTTCCTTAATTGCCCTTTTTCTTTATTATCTCCTTTTTCTACGAATTGATTCGTAGTTGTCGCAAAGGCATTGGTATCCCATTAACCTTTGAAGAAGCTGCATTGGCCCAATTTTATACCGCGGATGTTGGCCGTGCCAGCAATTTAAACTTAACCTTCGTCGAGGGAATTCAATGTCGGCTCTTAAGAATTTATGCCGCTGCCTCGAGTTCAAAGCTAATCGCTGGTGATCTCGGTGAAGCTAAGATGTTGATGGTGCTAATAGTTTTGCTCTTGGATGAACCCCATTAATCTAGATAGATGTTACGAGCCTAAAAAAGACGAGGCTAAAGGACGAGCCTAGATACACGAGCCTAAAAAGACGAGCCTAAAAAGATGAGCATAGAAAGACGAGTCTAGAAAGACTAGTCTGGTGTAGTAACTAAAAGAATCTTAGTAATAAATATGTAGGTACACAATGAGGCTTCTCAATCAAAATGTCATGGGCGCCAAAGCCTGAGGAATAATTGACTTCCGAAATATCAAGCGATGACCGCGCCACTATGTTCGCAAAAACAAATTGACATATTTTTAGCCGGGCGAATAGCTTGTGCGTAGTCTAACTAATTAATTAATTAATTGGTGCAGGTAGTTAGCGATTGCATGAATTTTTTATTGCGGCTATGTTCACGATGATAGAAGTGCCAATCAGAGGTATTTTTTGTTTTTTTGGTTAGATGTTACGAATTGAGTTCTTCAAGAACTAAAAATGTTGCTTGTTGAAATTAGAACCACTGGTCATGTGAAAGTGTGGTCGCCCAAGTAAAACGGCACACATCAGAAATCGAAGTTAAATATTGCCGAAACAATCTAGATGAATAGAAACAAAACGAAAAATGATGCACAACGTGACAGAGTTCTTTTGTTTAGCTTTATAATAAAATACGACTAAAGCACCTGATGAAGGCTCAAGTTGAGAAGACGAAACTGTAGTGCCCCTAAAAATTAAATACTTAGCAAGCCTTAGGATTTTTCTGAAACCCAAAAAACGATAATTGTTAGGTTTAAGTTAATATTAGAAGTATGGAATTTAGGCCATATTTAGTTCTAGAATTCGAAACTTTTATTTAAATACCTCTGAAGAAGTGACAGAATGGGTTAGATCAGAATGAAAGTCATGAAAATCAGCGAAAGTCATGAAAATCAGCGAAAGGCATGAAAATCAACGAAAATCATGAAAATCAACGAAAATCATGAAAATCAACGAAAATGATGAAAATCAACGAAAAGCATGAAAATTCAACGAAAATGATGAAAATCAACGAAAATCATGAAAATTCAACGAAAATCATAAAAATCAGCTAACATCAATATTTATAAAATTTCTAAAAAGCACTTATTCCCAAGAAAATATATAAACGTGACGTGACAAGGGGAAGTGTGGGGGTCAAAAATTGTCAAAATTTCCATGATGTCATTTATGGACATTCCTTTAGTTCTACGACTTTGGATACGTCTTGAATCCTTAAACTTTCTTTATACCATTGAATATACATATATACTACGTATACATATAAAATCAATGTTTATACGTAAGTCTAGTCTTTTGATACATCTTCAACATTCTATAGATACATCTCAATCCTTCGATTATGTTTCGCTGTATGCCTTTTGATATGTCTTCAAGCTTCCAACTAGCTTTAGGTGTAATTCTTATACGATATCAAACCTAATACAATTTTTATTTCTTTGTGTTTGTTTTTAGTTCTATGTGTTTTGTTTTTAGTTGTACGTATGAGGATACATATTCGAACTTTCGATTGCCTTTAGCTCTAGGTCTTTTAATGTAGTTTGATACTTCGAAGTATATTTAGTTTCACAACTTTTAATAAGTCTTGAATCCTTCAACTCCTTTTGTCTTTAAGTCTTTTGATACATCTTCAACTTTCTTTGATACGTCTTCAAAATTCTTTAGATACATCTTCACCATTCTTTTGATACATCTTAAACATTCTTTGATACGTCTTCAACATTCTTTTGATACATCTTCACCATTCTTTTGATACATCTTCACCACTCTTTTGATACATCTTCACCATTCTTTTGATACATCTTCACCACTCTTTTGATACATCTTCACCATTCTTTTGATACATCTTAAACATTCTTTTGATACATCTTCAACATTCTATTCATACATCTTCAATATTCTTTAGATACATCTTCAACATTCTTTGATACATCTTCACCATTCTTTTGAAACATCTTAAACATTCTTTTGATACATCTTCAGCATTCAATTGATACATCTTCAAATATTTCTTCGTGCTTGCTTTTAGTTCTACGTGTTTGGATACAGGTTCAAACTTTGGATTGCCTTTAGCCCTACGTCTTTTAGTGCGGTTTCAAACTTCTAAATGTCTTCAGTTTCATGACTTTGGTTCGTGTTGAAACCTTGAACTCTCTTTATCCCTAAGTCTTTTGATAACAACAACATTCTTTTGATACATCTTCAACATTTTTTGATGCCTTTAGCTCTACGTCTTTAATGTAGTTTCAAACTGCCAAGTGTCTTTAGTTTCACAACTTTTTATACGTCTTGAATCCTTCAACTTCAAGTGTTTTGATATATCTTTAATATTCTTTTGATACATCTTCAAGATTCTTTTGATACGACTTTTTATACATCTTGAATCCTTCAACTTTTTAATTTTTGCTTATTTCTTTTGATATATCTTCAATATTCTACTGATACATCTTCTACATTCTTTTGATACTTCTTCAACATTCTTTGGAGACATCTTCAACCGTTCGATTCTGCTTTGCTGTATCTTTTTTATGTGTCTTTAAGCTTACAACTATGTGTGATTCTTATGCGATTTCAAACCTCTCACAGTTTACAGTTCTTCATGTTTGTTTTTAGTTCTACGTATTTGGATACAGGTTCAAATATTTCACTGTCTTTAGCTCTACGTTTGTCAGTCGTATGTCTGTTAATGCAGTTTCAAACTTGGGAGTCTTTGGTTTCATGACTTTTGATATGTCTTGAATCCTCTAACTCTCCCTAAGTCTTTTGATACATCTTCGACATTATTTTGATACATCTTCAACATTATTTTGATACATCTTCAACATTCTTTAGATACATCTTCAACCTTTCGATTCTGTATAACTGCATTTCTTTTGATAAATCTTTAAGATTTAAACTAGCTTTAGGTGTAGTTCTGAAACAATTTCAAATCTCTAACAGTTTGAAGTTCTTCGTGTTTGTTTTTATTTCTACGTGTTTGGATACAGGTTCATATATTTCACTGTTTTTAGCTCTACGTCTGTTAATCCAGTTTCAAACTTGGGTGTCTTTAGTTTCATAACTTTTGATACTTCTTGAATCCTTCAACTTTCTTTATTCCAAAGCCTTTTGATATATCTTCAACATTCTTTTGTTCTTTAGTTTCAAGACTTTTGATAATTCTTGAATCTTTCAACTCTCTTTATCCCTAAGTCTTCTGATATATCTTCAACATACTTTTGATATCTACATCCTCAACGTTCTCTTCATATATACATCTTCAACAATTTTTTTTATACCTATATCTTCAACACTTGGATTCTGTTTAGCTGTGTGTCTTTTGATATGTCTTCAAGCTTCCAACTAGCTTTAGGTTTAATTTTTATGAGATTTCAAACCTAATACAATTTTTAATTCTTTGTGTTTGTTTTCAGTTATTCGTTTTTGTGTTTAGTTCTACGTGTTTGTGTACAGATTCAAACTTTTGACTGCCTTTGGCTCTATGTCTCTTAATGCAGTTTCAAACTTGGGTGTCTACTTTTATGACTTTTGATAAGTCTTGAAGCCTTTAACTCTTTTGATACATCTTTTTTTTTAACTTCCAAGTGTCTTTAGTTTCACGACTTTTTATACGTCTTGAGTCCTTAAACTATCTTTCTTTTTGTCTAAATCTTTTGATACATCTTCAGTATTCTATCGATACATCTTCAATATTATTTCGATACATCTTCAACATTCTTTTGATGCATCTTCAATATTCTTTAGAGACATCTTCAACCTTTCGATTTTGCTTTGCTGTATCTTTTCTAATATGTCTTTAAACTTACAACTAGCTTTGGGTGTAATTCTTATCTCTCACAGTTCATAGTTCTTCGTGTTTGTTTTTAGTTCTGCGTGTTTAGATACATCTTCAACCTTTGGATTCTGTTTATCTGTATGTTTTTTGATAGGTCTCTAAGTCTCTCTAAGTTTTAAACTAGCTTTAGGTGTAATTCTGAAACAATTTCAAATCTCTCATAGTTTGTAGTTCTTCGTGTTTGTTTTTAGTTCTATGTGTTTGGATACAGGTTCAAACTTTGGATTGCCTTTAGCTCTAGGTTTTTTAATGTAGTTTGATACTTCCAAGTGTCTTTAGCTCCACGAGTTTTGATACGTCTTAAATCCTTCAACTTTTATCTCTAAACCTTTTGGTACATCTTCAACATTCTTTTGATACATGTTCAACATTCTTTTGATACATCTTCAACATTCTTTTGATACATCTTCAACATTCTTTTGATACATCTTCAACATTATTTTGATACATTTTCAACATTCTTTTGATACATCTTCAACATTCTTTTGATACATCTTCAACATTCTTTAGATACATCTTCAACATTCTTTTGATACATCTTCAACATTCTTTTGATACATCTTCAAAATTCTTGTCATACATCTTCAACATTCTTTTGATACATCTTCAACATTCTTTTGATATATCCGCAACATTCTTTTGATACACCTTCAACATTCTTGGATACATCTTCAATATTATTTTGATACACCTTCAACATTCTTTTCATACATCTTCAACATTCTTTTGATACATCCTCAACATTTTTTTGATACATATTCAACATTCTTTTAATGCATCTTCAACATTCTATTAATACATCTTCAACATTTTTTTGATACATCTTCAACCTTTCGATTCTGTTTTGTTGTATATCTTTTAATATGTCTTCAAGCTTCCAACTAGGTGTACTTCTTATGCGATTTCAAACCTCTCACAGTTTTTAGTTCTTTGTGTTTGTTTTTAGTCCTACGTGTTTGGATACAGGTTCAAATACTTCACTATCTTTAGATCTACGTCTTTTAATGCAGTTTGAAGCTTGGGGGTCTTAAATTTCATGACTTTTGATACGTCTTGAATCCTTGAATTCTCTTTATTCCTAAGTCTTTTGATACATCTTCAACATTCTTTTGATTTCTACATCTTCAACATTCTTTCGACATCTACATCTTCAAGATTCTTTCGATATCTACATCTTCAACGTTCTTTTCATATCTACATCTCCAACCCTTCGATTCTGTTTCGCTGCATGTCTTTTCATATGTCTTCAAGCTTCCAACTAGCTCCAGGTGTAATTCTTGTGCGATTTCAAACCTCCTACAGTGTTTAGTTCTTTGTATTTTTTTTTAGTTATTCGTGTTTGTTTTTCGTTCTACGTGTTTGTATATAGATTCAAACTTTTGACTGCTTTTGGCTCTATGTCTTTTAACAGTTTCAGACTTCTAAGTGTCTTTAGTTTCAAGACTTTTGATAAACATGGAATCTTTCAACTCTCTTTATCCTTAAGTCTTTTGATATATCTTTAACATTCTTTTGATATCTACATCTTCAACATTCTTTTGTTATATTCATCTTCAACCCTTCGATTATGTTTAGCTGTGTGTCTTTTGATAGGTCTTCAAGCTTCCAACTAGCTTTAGGTAAACTTCTTATGAAATTTCAAACTTCTATCAGTTTTTAGTTCTTCATGTTTGTTTTTAGTTCTACGTGTTAGGATATAGGTTCAAACTTTCGACAGACTTTAGCTCTACATCTTTTAATGCAGTTTTAAACTTCCAAGTTTCTTTAGTTCCACGACTTTTAATACGTCTTGAATCCTTAAACTCTCTTTATTCCTAAGTCTTTTGATACATCTTCAACATTCTTTTGATATCTACATGTTTAATAGTATTTTGGAGACGCGCCTATCAAATACTTGGGAGTTCATCTCGACACTCGACTGACATGGAGTTCTCATATCAACACCAAATTAAATCAAGGTTATACCAGATTAGCACAGCTGTATCCTCTAATAAACCGCAAATCCCACTTGCAAATTAAATGTGTGCTACTCCTGTACAAGAGCCTTTTAAGACCGCTACTCACCCATGCATGTCCAATCTGGAGCAACACCTCAAAAAGCAACCTAAACAAAATTCAAGTATTTCAAAACAAAGTGCTTCGCATGGCTCTCCATGGACCCTGGTACGTGCGGAACGAACAGATCCACCACGAATTAGCAATGGAATTAATTCCAGAATTTATTAATAGACTAACAACCAATTTCTTCCCAAAGCTCGACGACTGTGTCAGCGCTGTGCATTGCTAACTTGGCCAACCAAACATTCACCAAAGACTAAAAAGAAAATTACCACAAGACAACATTTGAACCACCTTACCATCAAGGAGTGATACTGTCCTCAATGAATCCATCACACGCTTAAATATACCAGTCATGTAAAAACAGTTTATTTTGTACTAACTGTTGATCTGACTTATTTTAATAATAAAAAAAATATTCTTTTGGTATCTAAATATTCAACGTTCTTTTGTTATCTTCATCTTCAACCCTTCGATTATGTTTAGCTTACGTCTTTTGATACGTCTTCAAGCTTCCAACTAGCTTTAGGTGTACTTATGCGATTTCAAACCTGTATCAGTTTTTAGTACTTCATGTTTGTTTTTAGTTCTACGCGTTTAGATACAGGTTCAAACTTTCGACTGATTTTAGCTCTACACCTTTTGATGCAGTTTTAAACTTGCAAGTCTATTTAGCTCCAAGATCTTTGATACGTCTGGAATCCTTCAACTCTCTTTATTCCTAAGTCTTTTGATATATCTTCAACATTCATTTGATATCCACATCTTCAACATCCTTTCGATATCTACAACTTCAACATTCTTTTGATAACTACATCTTCAACGTTCTTTTGATACCTACATCCTCAATCCTTCGATTCTGTTTCGTCCTATGTCTTTTGATATGTTTTCAAGCCTACAACTACGTTTAGGCACACGTTTTCAAACTATTTATAGTTTCATGGGCTTATGTAAAAACTGATCTAGCAATCAACCAAAAGTACGTAATCTAAACCTGAAGCTCCTTATTGAAATAAAAGGAAAATCAACTAATTATCTTAAACTAGATCTAAACATACTACAAACACGCAGATACGCTATGCGTAAAATGTGGAAAAAATAGAAAATAAACCCACAAAGAAAAAATGAAACGAGGAAATGTGAAAAAGAAGAAACATAGAAAAGAGGAAACATAGAAAAGAAAAAACATATGAAAGTAGAAAGAAAGGAAATGAGAAAGAATTAATAAAGAAAAGAAGAATTAAAGAAAAAAAAAGAAGATAGAAATAAAGAATAAAAGACTAAAGAAATAAAGAAAACAAGAACGAACTAAAGAGGGAAAGACTAAAGAAATAAAGAAAACAAGAAAAAAATAAAGAAAAGAAAGAAGAAAGAAAGAGAAGAAAGAAATAAAGATAAGAAGAAAGAAATAAAGAAAAGAAGAAATAACGAAAAGAAGAAAGAAATTAAGAAGAGAAGGTAGAAGAAAATATGAAAAAAAAGAGAGGCATGAAGAAAGGAAGAACTATATAAATTTTTCGACTGCTTTTAGCTCTACATCTTTTAGTGCGGTTTCAACCCTCCAAGTGTCTTTATATCCACGACTTTTCTTACGTCTTGAATCCTTCATCTCTCTTTATTTCTATATCTTTTGATATATCTTCATCATTCTTTGGATATTTACATCTTCAACATTCTCTTGATAAATCTTCAACCCTTTGATTCTGTTTAGCCGTATGTCGTTTGATAAGTCTTCAACGATACAACTACCTTTAGACACATGTCTTTTGATACGTTTTCAAACTATCCATAGCTTCATGGGCTTATGTAAAAACTGACCTAGCAATCAACCAAAAGTACGTAATCTAAACCTGAAACTCATTATTGAAATAAAAGGAAAATCAACTAGTTATCATAAACTAGATCTAAACATACTACAAACACGCAGATACGCTATACCTAAAATGTGGAAAAATAGAAAATAAACCCACAAAGAAAAAATGAAACGAGGAAATGTGAAAAAGAAGAAACATAGAAAAGAGGAAACATAGAAAAGAGGAAACATAGAAAAGAGGAAACATAGAAAAGAGGAAACATAGAAAAGAGGAAACATAGAAAACAGGAAACATAGAAAAGAAGAAACATATGAAAGTAGAAAGAAAGGAAATGAGAAAGAATTAATAACGAAAAGAAGAATTAAAGAAAAAAAAGAAGAAAAAAGAAAAAAAGAAGATAGAAATAAAGAGTGAAAGACTAAAGAAATAAAGAAAACAAGAACGAACTAAAAGGGGAAAGACTAAAGAAATAAAGAAAACAAGAAAGAAATAAAGAAAAGAAAGAAGAAAGAAAGAGAAGAAAGAAAGAGAAGAAAGAAAGAGAAGAAAGAAAGAGAAGAAAAAAAGAGAAGAAAGAAAGAGAAGAAAGAAAGAGAAGAAAGAAAGAGAAGAAAGAAAGAGAAGGAAGAAATAAAGAAAAGAAGAAATAACGAAAAGAAGAAAGAAATTAAGAAGGGAAGATAGAAGGGAATATGAAAAAAAAGAGAGGCATGAAGAAAGGAAGAACTATATAAATTTTTCGACTACTTTTAGATCTACATCTTTTAGTGCGGTTTCAAACTTCAAAGTGTCTTTATATCCACGAGTTTTCTTACGTCTTGAATCCTTCATCTCTCTTTATTTCTATATCTTTTGATATATCTTCATCATTCTTTGGATATTTACATCTTGAACATTCTTTTGATAAATCTACAACCCTTTGATTCTCTTTAGTCGTATGTCGTTTGATAAGTCTTCAACCATACAACTACCTTTAGACACACGTCTTTTGATACGTTTTCAAACTATGTATAGTTTCATAGGCTTATGTAAAAACTGACCTAGCAATCAACCAAAAGTACATAATCTAAACCTGAAGCTCCTTATTGAGATAAGAGAAAAATAAACTAGTTATCACAAACTAGATCTAAACATACTACAAACACGCAGATACGTTATACGTAAACTGTGGAAAAAGCGTAGAAAATAAACCCACAAAGAAAAAATGAAATGAAGAAATGTGAAACAGAAAAAACATAGAAAACAGGAAACATAGAAGAAAGAAATAAAGAAAAGAAAAATGAAATAAAGAAAAGAAGAATGAAATAAAGAAAAGAAGAATGAAATAAAGAAAAGTAGAATGAAATAAAGAAAAGAAGAATGAAATAAAGAAAAGCAGAATGAAATAAAGAAAAGAAGAAAGAAATAAAGAAAAGAAGAATGAAATAAAGAAAAGAAGAATGAAATAAAGAAAAGAAGAAAGAAATAAACAAAAGAAAAAAGAAATGAAGAAGGTAAGGTAGAAGGAAATGTGAAAAAAAAGAGAGACCTGAAGAAAGGAAGAACTAAATAAAAGGCCGAAAACGGTTGATCCAGTTTATTTCAAGCAGAAGTTGACGGTTTATTTATCGCGAACGTCCTCGTGCACGGATTCCACCTGCGAGGCGCCCAAGAAGAGGACGGCCCATATCCTGCCCAAGATGTTGACGACCAGGTGCCATACGGGCAGCACGACGAACATCATCATGAGGACGAAGATCAGGATGATGACGATGAGCTCGACGGCGAGGAGCACGGACTTCATGACCTTGGCTTTGGTGCCCTCGGTGTTGCAGATGCTGATGCACTGGTCGAGGAAGAAGCGGCTGATGAAGACGAACGCCTGGAGCAAGGGGAAGAGCTGGATGAACATCGTGAAGATGGTGAGGAGGGCGGCGAAGAGGGCCGCGAAGAGGTTCTTCACGGTCTCGCAGAAGCCCACTTCCTCTGAAGGGTTGACTTCGCAGCAGCGCTCTTGGTAGTTGGCTATGGGTTCCCGCATCTTCTGGAACACATTGCAGGCGGCCATGCTGAGGCCGGCGAACCTGGAGGACCTCCTCTGGGCGCCGGATTCCCTCCCGTAGGGGAAGCTGATCCTCTCGTCTCCGCCTAAGCTGTCGCAGGTTTGCCGGTGGATGCTCGGTGAGGTGCTGGTGGCCTTGCTGGGTCTCGCGTCTTCTCCTCGGTCGGCTTTGCTAGCTCGAGGGGTTACGCTGGCGCGTTTTTCTGTTCCACCAGCTTTTGCTCCTCCTACCGAGTACGATTGCCTTTCTACGCACTCTTCCGCAGCCTGGGCTTTCGACGGTCTTCTGCTCGAGGAGTACCCTAGGCTTAAGCTTAAGCTGGCTAACCTAGAAGGCCTCGGGGCTCCTGGACCTGCACCGACGCTGCCAGCGGCGCCTCTACCGGCACCTTCTGCCGCCCGACAAAGACACTCAACTCTACTCTTGCGCCCGTCGAAGGAGGCCCTATCACCCAACTCCTTCCGCTTCCTCTGGACCTTTTCTTCAAGCGCCTGGTAGTACTCGTCGTTCTGGTGCTGGTTGGCTCTGCAAGGGTTCGAGTGACAGTTCTGCGCCGCTGTCGCCCGGGAGATGTCGCAGGTCTGGTCGTTGCACCCCTTCTTGGTACAGGTCACCGGGGACGAGTGACGAAACTGGCTTGGAGAGAGAGGAATTTCGGATACTATTATCGCACTTGTCGGGCAAAAACGTCTGCACTTCGTGGTGCAGTCTCTGCAGGTGCAGAGGATCTCGTCGGTTGGGAGCCTCTGGAAGCTTATGGACTTCTTCTCCTTGCTCGAGGTCTTCCGGGGGTTCGAGCAACCGTGAGAACTCGAGCAACTCAGTGAGCTCGAACGATTGAGGGGACCAGAACAGATGATGCAACTCGAATGTCTCTCTCCAAATTGTGGTCTTTCTCGACTAGAAGATCTTTCTCTACCCAAGGATCTTTCTTTGCTTGAAGCTCCTTCTGTATTAGTTCTATCGTGACTAGAAGTTCTATCGTGATTAGAAGTTCTATCGTGACTAGAAGTTCTATCGTGACTAGAAGTTCTTTCAGAAGTTCTTTTGTGGTTAGAAGTTCTTTCGTGACTAGAAGTTTTTTCAGAAGTTCTTTTGTGGTTAGAAGTACTTTCGTGACTAGAACTTCCCTCCTGACTAGAAGTTCTTCCTTTATTCGAACGTCTATCTTTGCTATAACTTCTATCTTCGTCAAAACTTCTTTCTTTACTCGAACCTTTTTCTCTACAGGAGCCTTTTTCTTTACAGGAACCTCTATCCTTCCTGGAACTTCTGTCTTTCCTCGAAGACCTTCCTTTACAAGAGCGTCGCTCCGAATTAGAACTTCTTCCGCTATGAGACTCCTTCTCCCTAAGAACGTCCCTACAAGAAGACCTTTCCCCGCAGCTGAGCTGCTCCCCACTCGGGTTCTCCCAGTAGGTTAGCCTTTGCTTGGCTAGCTCCCTCTCGCGTTGCTCCCTCAACCGTCGCTTTCTCTTCTTCTTGGCGCAATTCTCAGGGGTGCAGTACCGCACCAACTGTTTCTCCTCGACTCCTAAAGTGTGTCCAGCATCTGGGTTGCAAGGGCAAAGTCCTTTGGTTTCCTCGTGCCCTTTGGGTGTTAACATTGGCCGCGCCCGCCTGCGTCCGACATCGCGCTAGAGCTCGGAAGACCTCAGAAGAGCAGACCTTGGAAGACCAGATCGCGGAAGGCTCGGGCTGAAGAGTTTCGCTGGGCACGTCGCTCGTCCACTCGTGCTGCTCTTTGGCGAGGAGTTTTTGTTTCCACTTGGAATTTTGGATTTTTTTGGTCATGCGTTGACATGTGCCGACATGTTGTCAATGCGTGATAAATGAACGAGGACGGGCACAACAACTTCACCATGGGACCCATTATTAGAAAACTTCGCGATAACTAGTCAACTTTATCGGGAATTCCTCCGATTTAACATTCACTTGCAACCAATGGAATTTATTCATTCGTCAATCATTTTACTACTATATATATATTTATTAAAATACATAAATATAAAATGACTTTATTAAAACTAAAGCCCGTCAAATATACAGATAAAACTCCTACTTTGTCAACAAATATCCTGTAATGGCCTTCAATTACCAAACGCAAATCCAAAATGGATACAAAACATCTCCAAAACTGTTATACCGAATGATATTCAACAAATACTAAGCTTTGGTCCTTCCTTTGCTTCTACATATCGACCTAATGAACTATAAACAAATGAAATCCTTGCTGCAATTGAACCTTCGCTTGATTATATAGATCAAGAAAATCAAGATGATATTAGAAGAAAGAAACACATACACACGCACACACTTTGATTAAAGTTTTCGTTATTGTCAAGTCATTTGTATACAGGGTGTTCGGATCGAAATGTAACCCAAAAATATCCGAGGTCTTTGATCTTCAAAGAGACGCCAAAGATGCGACAGAAAAGCGGCATATTTTATGAAACAGTTCAAAACGAACACATGCTATTATATTTCATTTGTCAAACAAATTTAATTGCTGGTCAATGAAAGAATACAATATTTGATAATTCGGTACAATGAATCTTGTCCTTCACCTTCGAAGGAGATACCAGGAAGTACTAGTACTTATGATTACGGAATATGTAGGTACCAATTCTGTCGACAGCCCCTTCATGACAATTACTGGAATTAAGTACACATGTAAAACAATAAAATGTAAGAAAACTTTCATCACAACGTAAAACATTTGATTGTGAAAGAAGAAAACAAATATCCTTAGCTTGTATTGAGCCCTACGTTTGAAGAAGGCAGCCAACGAATCCAAAAGCTCCCAGAAGAATGGTGGATGATATTCCCAAAGGCACTGAACAATTGATCTCACTATACTATACAATTGATTCTCACTATACGTTTCGTTTCCGATCCTTTCGTAATACTTAAAATTATTATTACATGTAAACAATAGCATTAATGCGCATACGGAATAAAACGGAGGGTGTGTATTAATACAAACATTTAGATGTAACAATAATTTTATGTAACCGAACAGAATGGAAAACGAACGTATAGTGTGAATCAAACTTAATGAATTTGTTCCTCGACTCTTACCGTACGATACTTGCTACACCGAATATGCGAATTAGCCGATATCGACGTTTATACTATCAGAACTAATTTAGGGATGAAGCGCTCAAGGTTAAAACTCGCAGCTTGCAGCGCCACTCTCTAAATGGTAAATAATGCCAGAACTAAACACACAATGATGCCATTTCAAGGTTCAAAACCGCCAACTTTTTCCCTATTCGATGAGCTATCTGGTTATCTCTGACAACATGATGTGACTTCACTTTTCAAAGCGTAGCACCCAGTGTTCAGTTAAATCGTGTATTATATACTGCGATCGCGTATGGTTGGTTGCCTATGCGAGAAATTTGACAATCAAACTGAGGCTCCTTATATACCAAAATATAAGTAAATATTCCAATTTACTTATATTATGGTATACCAATTTACTTATACCTAGTGATATGCACTAATAGAAAATACAACACCTACAACAAAAATTGTTGAATTACATTAATTTTTTTCTACAAGCTACGACATTTTTCAAACTGACAACTTTATTAAATACTAGCAGAACCGTCGTTCTTCGAACGACACTTTGAGTGCACGGTTTTTTCAAAGGGGCAAGAGTGTAGTATACATGAAAGAAGTGGAAAGAGAGGCCAAGACATTGTTTGAATGAGAAG
>JAWQRP010002700.1:0-14895 GCA_033557875.1 Quadriops clusia | reverse complement strand
AAATTTTACTAGGATTTTTTGGGGTCCTTCATGCGCTGAGTAAATCCTTGAAATTTTTATTGTTCTAACTTTATTAATAACAAAGTTATTCAAGGTGAACGTCTTAGGTGGCCCACCCTGTATATATATATATTTGTGTGTGTGTGTTTTTTTGCGTAGATATCGGCGTAGATATTTTTCGCGTAGATACACTGATAAAAGTCTAAAGTTATCGATTTCCATTTGAATTGGAGTCTCAGCTATAAATTACAACAGAGCCACTAACTGCGACCCAAAGCTATATTCTTTCAGGGAACTATATTCTTTCAGGGAATTATATTCTTTGAGAGAATTTCCCTCTCGTCTATATCTTCGGCTATAAATGGGATATAGAGAATTGGATGATGTCCTAGGGATAGAAAAAATTCTCTTGGTTTGCTCTTCTTGTCGTAATCATCATTATTATTTTATTACTTATTACTTTTACATCTTGTATATTTGTCAAATTGTTGAATTTATTTTTATCTCGATTTTCCATCGATTTACTTGCTCAGATTTCGATTTGTGGGAATGTATTTGCCACATCATCCTAAGTAAACGAATTGATGGAATAAAATCTGGAAATAGAGTGTAGATTCTGGAAGGAGAGTGTAGTAGATACGTGAGGAATAGGACGTCGATGCTCTTACAAAATCTGACACGTTAAGGTCAAGGGAAAAAGAGGAATATTTTTCATTTTATACTTCACAAAATGTTTGGGAGTGTTAAGATCTTAATTATAGCACAAGTATGTCATAATAATCAATGGATAAAACCAGGAGTAAATAAAGCAATAATAATATTTGAGTAATAGTCTAAAACTGTTGATGCGAGCTATAAATCTCTAGAGTTATTTTTATCGTACATTTATGCTTTGTACATTTATGCTTTATACATTTATGCTTTATACATTTATGCTATATATATTTATGCTTTATACATTTATGCTTTATACATTTATGCTATATACATTTATGCTTTATACATTTATGCTATGACCATCCTCTGTATTACAAGAGAGATATAAATAAAGAGAGAATTAAATATAGGGATATAAATTACAAGTTAGCTGTCAAATTCGACGTATAAACATTTTACGACACATTTCGGTTTACTGCCTTTGCGAACATATATACAGGACGAAGAGAACCAAAAAGGACTTTTAAATAAATATGTATTCTGCTCAAATGGTCAATTGTTATATAACGAGGTGTAATGCAATTTTAATGACGATATGTGGTTTAACCTAAATGTAAAAGGACGCGTCCTTTCCACATCCTAATAACAATATTTGAGGATAACAGAGCAACGTAGCGCATGATATCCTGAAACTTAATATCGGTTTGCTATTCATTAGTTGTAATTTATGTCAACATTCTGGATAATATATTTTACGTGGAATCGCTTCTCTTATGCATATTAGTATTCCATTTATGGGACGTCTATGCAAATATTTGAAGGCTGAACCTTTTACTTTTTTAGATTTTTACTAGGGCTTTTACTAGAACTTTTATTAGAGCTTTTTCCTAATATAGAATGTTTAGACAATTTTATTTACTTACTTACCAATGGTGGTCAAAACTGTGGAAGAAAAGAAAACAGCTTTCATTTTGGTCCATTTCTCTAGCTCTTGGAGCCTTTGAGGATTTGAGTATCCTGAGATGTCCTCGAGGCCGTTGAGGAAGGCTTCCTGAAGGACTTTTTCGTAGTCCTTTAAATATTTTTCTGCGAAGTGATCAAAGTTGTCAAGGTTCGTGTTGTTCCTCAAACTGTGCACCAAATATTTTCTGTTTACCAATATTTTGTCATTTAAGTATTTCAGTCTGAATTTTTCTTCAGGTGATTCCAATTCTCTAAAAATCTGTAACAAAATTAAAATCACTCAAAATTTAAATCACTCAAAATTAAAATCACTCAAAATTAAAATCACTCAAAATTAAAATCACTCAAAATTAAAATCATTCAAAATTATAATCACTCAAAATTATAATCACTCAAAATTATAATCACTCAAAATTATAATCACTCAAAATTATAATCACACAAAATTAAAATCACCCAAAATTAAAATCACTCAAAAAAAAACAAGAAACTACCCATACAAAAATTTTACAATAAATCACAAAAAAAACAACAACATAACTTAAAGATTAAGTCTCCATTATGAAAACGAAAAATGATTTGGCTCGCGTTCGCGTGCTTTATGAAAATTATCTTCCTCGTTCTTAATGCTAATGAAATGGAATAGTTGGGCCCATATAACCCAAGAAAATCGATGCTTAACGTTTGATTTCAAAATGAAACTCGATAAATCGTTGCATGATAAGTGTGTAAATATGTAAGTAGTTCTTAAAAACGATCCTCATTTACATCAATCAAGTTAATAAAAAAGAAATGAAAGCTTTAAAAACAACCCTTCCAACTCGAACATCCCCAAAAGCAATTCCGGTGAAAAACTTGAGGGTTGATAAATGAGCTGCTGATATTTAGTTCGAAGGTTTTTTTTTGCTGAAAATTTACGTATAAATTTCAGGCTAAAAGTTCATCCTGAAATTACTATATGACCTTGAAAGTTCTTTTCATAAAATTGAGAACACTCATTTGTCTAATCTTTTGTTTATTCTGTTCTTTATTCTTTTGTTTATTCTGTTCTTTATTCTTTTGTTTATTCTTTCGTTTATTCTTCCTTTTATTCTTTCGTTTATTCTTTTGTTTATTCTTTAGTTTATTCTTTTGTTATTCGTTTGTTATTCGTTTGTTATTCGTTTGTTACTCGTTTGTTACTCGTTTGTTATTCGTTTTTTACTCGTTTGTTATTCGTTTGTTACTAGTTTGTTATTCATTTGTTATTCGTTTGTTACTCGTTTGTTATTCGTTTGTTATTCGTTTGTTACTCGTTTGATATTCGTGTGTTATAAGTTTCTTCAATTGTTAGTTAGATTTTCAATTGTTCCCCAACCTCCCTGGAGATTATTGATGACAAGAGAACTCAATAAAAATGTTTTATGCATTACAGCCTTTCCACTCGTTACTCCCGAGTTTTGAAAAATTTATGAAAAGAGAATAAGGAATCCATCCAAAGCAACAATTCCGTTCGCGGTTTGTCTCAATAAGTGGAGGAAAAGCCGTAAAAGTGAATGGGACGACTAGGAGAAAAGATTGCAAACTTGACCTTATTTTAGAGTTCCTCCAGTTAGCTCGTCGTGGGTTCGTATATTTGCAACAAATGGCCGAATGGTAAATGTTTACAAGAGCGAAAATAGTTGCGACTGGAAAGCCTCTAATTAGAACGGAAAATAATGTAAGTTTGCTTTTGCTCGTTATATGTATACGCTCTGAAATATTTCCACAAACAAATCGCGTTTCCGCCTTTAAATTGCGTGAGTTATTTGGATGCACGAATGATTTCTCGCCTCTAATCAAATAGTTGCATGCAGACTCATCATTAATTTTAATTTTGCTTTTGGAGAAATATTTTTAAGTTGAAACAATATTTTTAAATAGAAAACATATTTTTAAATAGAAAACATATTTTTATATAGAAAACATATTTTTAAATAGAAAACATTTTTATATAGAATACATTTTAAATTATAATAATTATAATACTATCTTTACCAATCCTCCTCCAACAGTGTAGATCATAAACACTAGCAGCAACCCCAAATGTTTCATAACATTCGTCAACCCCAACTTTAGCCACCAGATTCTTAAATTAGTCTTTAAGTCAACTTCTGGCGCTATAAACACCGTAGTTTCCATTTTATCTATCATTTTTGATAACGACTAATAATAACAATCACTAATAAAAAACCACTAAGATCACTAATGATAATAAACACTAACGATAATAATCACTAAAAAACAGAAAAAAGTCTTGCCGAAAACTAATCAAAACTCCCGTTTTTTATTTGGCCTTTCTACGCCAGCACATGTCGACGCCAGGCGTCGATCCGCGTCCGCGTGTGTTCACGCACAGCGTCGTTGCGATTCTGAATCTTGATACATCTACAAACGGAACTAATTCGCTCGCTTTTATTTGTTCTATGCTGCGAGAACAGATTGCATAACGAATTAGGCGTCACGTACAACTTACCGTGTACACTCATACTCATAACCATGTACATAACTAATACATATGAAGAACGTCAAAAGTTCATTTTTCATTCCACTTTATATATGTTTGCACATCCCGTTCTATACATCTCTTTGTTTATAATTCCCTTTTCGCAACGTTCGTCAACGCTCAACAAATCAAACAAAATTAAAAATTGCTCAACAAATCAAATAAAATTAAAACTGCTCGACAAATCAAATAAAATTAAAAACTGCTCAACAAATCAAATAAAATTTAAAAAAAACTGCACTCTGAGCATTTTACCATTCCTCCGCAAACTGTGTATACAATCAGGGCCGACAATAATCCTAAATGCTGAAAACCGTTTTTCACTTGTAGCCTCAACCACCAGTTCTTCAGCCTCGACTTAAAGTCCATTCTTGAACTGATATAAACCGTTGTTTCCATTTTTCTCATTGTTCACTACTTATTTTAAATAACAACTAATAAATAAATAAATAAATAAATGAGACGAAGAAATAGATACAAATACTAGCGCAAACTATCAAGGGATGAGTTTACCATCCAACTGAGCGTCGGAGGCGTCGGGACGCTTCTGATGAGCGCCAGCATCCAAAAGGACGCAGACATCTCCCTTGTATGTCTCCACTTTCCCCATAGCAACTCTTTCAGTTATTTAGAGGCCGCAGTCCGAGAGAGCGGATATTTATGCGCTTATGCTTTATCCTTTTACTGTTCCTTATGGTGTCCTGGACCCTTAAACGCGGATTTAAGGAGTCTGGGAGAGTGAAAACTTAATACAAATTGTAAATAATGTCCTGCACATTATTCACTTTATTTTGTTTGTAGGTTATTTATGTCTGAGCCCTTTTTTCCTTGCTTAGTAGTACGTTTGATTGCAATGATGACACACATATCATCATACATACTTCATAATACACACGTCATAATATATACTTCATAAAAGGACATATAAATAAAAGCTTTCTCTCTGATTAAGTGGTTATCAGCCTTCGCTTTTATGCCCCCTATATTTCACACGTATTAATCGCGTAAGCCGCTGCAGGCTTATTAATGAAAAATGAGGTATTTGCCTTATCAAAATGAGGTCCTTTTATAAAAATGAGGTCCTTTTAGAAAAATGAGGTCCTTATAGAAAAATGAAGTCCTTTTAGAAAAATGAGGCCCTTTTATCAAAATAAGGTCCATTTAGCAAAAGCTGCAGGATAACTCGTTAGTTATGAGTAAAATCTTTCTCCGTTCAATAAACGTATCTCTTCCTGTACTTATTTTCGTGAACGAATTGTCCCCTTTGAATAAATAATAATAATAATAATAAATAAATCGATAACAGAGTTTCGTGCAAAAGTTGCATTTTGCCACATTTGCCTGTATTATAGGTAGATCAATCTACACCATTATGTTGTACCTACTATACTTCTAAAATATTTCTAGGATTAAAGTTATAAAGTTGTGAGTTATTACATATGCTGAATAATATTAGGCCTCGTTTGATAAGAATCTCGAGATTGCCTTATTCCCGTTAGGGTTTCGGTTTTTGTATATTTAGGCATACTTTCGGTTTTTGTAAGTATATTTAGGCATACTTTTAATATTTAGGCATACTTTAATATTTACGCATATTTTAATATTTTCGCATACTTTAATATTTTCGCATACTTTAATATTTTCGCATACTTTAAGCACACAAGGGCTTTAGGTATTCATCTCACAAAGATGAAAAAAACTACTCTACTTCAATACATAATTTTACAAACTCTGCTTCATTTTACAATTATGTTAAACCTCTAAATTGCCAATACATTTACTTAAGTTTCTAGAATTCAACATCGGAAACGCTCGCTCACTCGCGTCACTCGTTCGCGAGCCACACAAGACATGATGGTCGCGCTACGCGCTACCCTCATGTCTTGCCAACACTATCGGCCTGCGGTCTTCGCTTCCTTGAAGTAATATAGCTACGGATGCGCTCGCTCACTCGCTTCACTCGTTCGCGAGCCACACAAGACATGATGGTCGCGCTACGCGCGACCATCATGTCTTGCCAACACTATCGGCCTGCGGTCTTCGTTTCCTTGAAGTAATATAGCTACGGGTGCACTCGCTCACTTGCTTCGCTCGTTCGCGAGCCACACAAGACATGATGGTCGCGCTACGCGCGACCATCATGTCTTGCCAACACTATCGGCCTGCGGCCTTCGCATCCTCGATTTAACATCAAGGTAGTAGGCGCTCACTCACTCGCTTCGCTCGTTAGAAAATAAACCAAAGAAATCTAGGGCTATTAAGAAACTAAATGTTTGAAAATAAGTTAAAAAATCTAGGACTATTAAGACTCTAAACGTAACAATACACTAAAGGTTTGAAAATAGATTTAAGAAATCTAGGGCTATTAAGACACTAAAATGAGAGAGACACTAAACATTTAAAAATAAGTTAAAAAATCTAGGACTATTAAGACACTAAATGTTTGAAAATAAGTTAAAAAATCTAGGGCTATTAAGACTAAAGATTTGAAAATAAGTTAAAAAATCTGGAGCTATTAAAACACTAAAGGTATGAAAATAAACTAAATAAATCTAGGGCTACAATTATAATTAATCTGAATATTATTATCCTAATTATTTTATTATTAACACTAATTTATTTCTATTGTTAAATTTCTTATTGGTTATAATAGTTAATACACATATCTAATATTAAATTAGTGTTTTATTTATTTGTAATAAAAACACAAAACAGATTTTTTAAATGTAATTTTAAAGAAACAAAATTTTAAAATTGAGGGAAGTTAAATTATTTGAATAATTAATTGATTTGCAGAAATTAATCTTTATTTATGTATATAGGTGTTTATTTCATTTATTATCTACATAATGACTCAAAACAAGTTATTACACTTAAGAATAGCAACAAAATCACATACAAAAAAAACAAGAAATTTGAATTTAAATGTTTGCATTATTCCTACTTTTGAATTAATTATTGATTATTGAATCCAAACTTAAAGAAATAAAACTTATAACAAAAAATAAGGAAACATAAAAAAGAAGATACATTTAAAGTATTTATAGTTATTGCTTTACATAAATAAATCACTGATATACTATTTTTAATGCATGTAGGTATTTATTTAATAACTTTATTTAAATGGTTGTTTATTTAACTTACTATTTATTTAATTTATTTTTCATGGATTTTATTATTGATTTAATATATTATTTACATAGGTAATTACCCAAAAACATGTTCTTGCACTTAACATTTGTACATTCGATTGTAGACATAAAATTTGTTTTTATTAAAAATAATTAAAAAATTAATTAGTTATCGATAATAAATTTTCTAATAACAATAAAATAGCGATGGCAATAATAATAATAATGAAAACATGATAATAAATAAATTTAAATTTTGTTTCTTTAAATTTACATTAAAAATATCTTCTACTTTTGATTGTAGACATATCATTCATTATTATCAAGAAATTAATTAATTACATTATGCTTATTGCTTTACATAAATAAATCACTGATATGCTATTTTTAATGCATATAGGTATTTATTTAATAACTTTATTTAAATGGTTGTTTATTTAACTTAGTATTTATTTAATTTATTATTTATGGATTTTATTATTGATTTAATTTATTATTTACATAAGTAATTACCCAAAAACATGTTCTTGCACTTAACATTTGTACATTCGATTGTAGACATAAAATTTGTTTTTATTAAAAATAATTAAAAAATTAATTAGTTATCGGTAATAAATTTTCTAATAACAATAAAATAGCGATGGCAATAATAATAATAATGAAAACATGATAATAAATAAACTTAAATTTTGTTTCTTTAAATTTACATTAAAAATATCTTCTACTTGTGATTGTAGACATAACATTCATTATTATCAAGAAATTAATTAATTACATTATACTTATTGCTTTACATAAATAAATCACTGATATACTATTTTTAATGCATATAGGTATTTATTTAATAACTTTATTTAAATGATTGTTTATTTAACTTAGTATTTATTTAATTTATTATTTATGGATTTTATTATTGATTTAATTTATTATTTACATAGGTAATTACCCAAAAACATGTTCTTGCACTTAACATTTGTACATTCGATTGTAGACATAAAATTTGTTTTTATCAAAAATAATTAAAAAATTAATTAGTTATCGGTAATAAATTTTCTAATAACAATAAAATAGCGATGGCAATAATAATAATAATGAAAACATGATAATAAATAAATTTAAATTTGGTTTCTTTAAATTTACTTTAAATATATCTTCTACTTGTGATTGTAGACATAACATTCATTATTATCAAGAAATTAATTAATTACATTATGCATTATCATATGTGATATTATTAACATATTAATTTATAATTGAAAATAAATGTTATATTATAAATAAAGCACTGATGATAAAAATAAAATAATAATAAAACTAATATGTTATTGTTAGGACTATATTACCCAAGAATTTAATTTGTTTATTTAAATAATAACGACAATGAAATAATTATTATAAAAGTATTTAATATTTAAATAATAGTCAACATAAATTAATTAAAATTTGATACAAAGTAAAATGTCATAAAGAGACATATTTAGAAAATTATTTAAATATTTTATTGCAACGTAAATAGGAATAAACAAAATATTATTACTTACGAGAAACGATTTTATTCAATTCTGTGTTGGATTATAACAAATTATTCAAAGATGAGAAGGCCGCAGGCGGATAGTGTTGGCAAGACATTAGGGTCGCGCAACGCGCGACCCGAATGTCTTGTATGGCTCGCGAACGAGTGAAGCGAGGGAACGAACGTCTACTACTTTGACGTTAACTCGAGGAAGCGAAGGCTGCAAGCCGATAGAGTTGGCAGGATTCTTGATAATTTTATTGTGAGTGGTATTTGGATTTTATATATGGCATATAGGCGCTTAGGTCGAAGTGAGAAAACCTTTTAACGATGCTCAGGCCATTACTCAATGTAATGTTCCTTTAGTGGATTTTTAATGCCCTTGATTACCATCTACCTCCTGGGGAGGCCTCAAACTAATGAATTCATGAACGAGCTTACGAATTCCACCGCAATCTAGATTGCTCGAATGCGGCAGTGCGTTGTCGACCTCCCCATATATCAAGGATTGTTATCTGGAGGAATGGACTTAAACAAACTTATGCATATACAACTATGCAAGGGCTATAAATTTTGCTGAGTGCGGAAACTGAAAGAATTTTAAATGGATGGAAAAGAAGTTTTTAAGGGACTTATCACGGAAGTTATAAAGGAACTTATGAAGGAACTTGTGAAGGAACTTATGAAGGAACTTGTGGAGGAACTTATGAAGGAACATATGAAAGACCTTATCAAAGGACATCAACGAATATATGAATGTATCAACGAACATATTAAAGGAAATCCTTTGAGGCCTAAATTGGCTTATTTGCAACCAGCAGGAGTCTGTGAAATTATCCTGATGAAGCTGGAGGATCAAACCACATATATATCAAACTAAATAGTTTTTGGATACAATAGACGGATGATTTAATAATAGTAGTATTTATTACTCACACAAACTCTGAAATAATATTGCCGCGGGCTTGACCTTTGCACATCGTCTTATTGAAATCCTGAAGCTTCTAGGGAAACAGGAAAATCCTGCGGGAAAAAATTTAATAAAACTTTGTGTGTAGCCTCAGTTTTAAAATCGTTTTGTTCTGTAGTTTACGCCCTTTGTATTCAAATGGTTGTTATCTCGAGGTCCTGAGTATCAAATAGATGGAAATAATGTAAACTGGGGAGTAAATTATTCTTTGGCGCCAATAGAGGATTATGGGGCTGGGGATGGAATTTATTTCTCTTCAAGGGGAAAGTTTCCTCCAAGAATAAAGGACCAAAATGTGTAAAAAGCGTTTATTTGAGTCTTATCGAATTAAATTAAAATAGTAAAACATACTTACAAAACTACATCACAGCTTTTTAAGCTAAATAAAAATATATGTGGTACTACTAATCAGCTCTCATCATCAGTACTAGGCAATATAATGGATGGATTGTGAATGAATTAATGAATGAATGAGGGAATGAATTGATGGATTAAGGAGTGAATTAAGCAATGTTAACATGTTACCAAAACTTGATACTTCTTAGCTTTAGGGGTTTTCTTGGTTATTCTGGGTTGATCGCCTTGGTAAAGGTTCGCTAGACAAGGTCGAGTAGCCTTCCAAATAATCGCTAAGGTTGTGGGTTTCGTCTTCTTTTCGTAACCCAAGGGGATTTTGTAACAAATTTTTGCTTCGCTTTGGGAGACCCATTGGACTCTTGAGTTTTCACCAGTACACAAAACCTTTAATTGGTAAAATATTTATCATAAATTTCAAAAAGAAAATACTTAAATGTTAGAAAAGGTTAGAAAATGTTAGAAAATGAAATGAGAAAAACACCCACCTGAATGAAACCTTCATCCCGAACGCCACCAACTCGTTGAAACTCAGAATCGTGCCCAATCAACTCGAAGGAATCAGTGATAACCACAACGGGAACGGTTCCCGAAGGAATGAAATAAGTGGTTCCTACGAAATAAGGTTGGTTGGTGTCCTGGGAGATCCTGAAGGCATCCTCGGGGATCTTCTTCCCTTGGCGATCTACCCAAATGTATTCGTAACCTTTGTAGGAAGGTTTCTTCTTGCTTCCGGTGACCAAGCAGTTGTGCACTAAGACCTCGAAGGTTCCCAAACCTTCCAAGTCGATCCCTTGGGAACCTTGTCCAGGGTTGGCAACCTTAATCACCATCGAGCTTTCTTCCAATTTGGTTCGTCCGATGAATAAGGGTGTCCCAGTTGAGTTGCTTTGTTGGAACCCTCCCTTGACAAGGGGGCAAACGTGCCTACCCAATCCTCGTACCGAGGTACGAATCCATTTGAGTTGGTCTTGAAGGTGTGAGCATAAGATCCTTGCTGGTGCTTGGATTCTCATCAAACCTTCTTCTTCGTCGAAGAGGTAGAATGATGATAGGTCTTCCGTGGTGTAGAACCCTGGGATCCAACCTTTTCCATTGTGGTGAATTTGGATGATGTAAATTGCGATCATTTCTGAACTTTCTACTAGAATAGCTTCTTCGGGGATTATGTTGCCTGGCTGGAAATCGACCCAGAAGTAATCGTAATGTTGAATGGTGTCCTTGTTTAAGTCTGAACTATCACTAGGGGGTAAGCATACGTCCCTTTCTTGGACAGTTTCTTCTTGAACTTCCTCTTTTTGAATCTCCTCCTTTTGAATCTCCTCGTTTTGAATCTCCTCGTTCTGAAAGTCCTCTTTGAGGACGTTCTCCAAAGTTCTACCATTTTGATTCAATTGGTTTTCTCGATCGGTAACCTTTGTGATAACATCAATAAGTACGTCAACACATCTGCTGGTTTCCCGTGAATCCTGAATACAAAAACTTTTGCAAGGTTCGTTGGTCCCCGAGCAGGAACCTTCCGCATCTAAGTACGAAACCCCGATGACATCAACGGCGAACCTTCTGTCTTCGGTAACGCACCGCCTCATCATCATGTGGTCCCTAATGCAGAAACCTTTGCACCTACCGTTCTTGTTGCAGGAACCTTCCGCTTGATAGTAGGTGACCTTGTAGCGTTTGTCCAAAGGTTCAAATCCGGTTAGTTCGGCTACGTCAACATCCAAGACGTCGTTGGAGATGACCTTGACGCATCGGGGGAATCCCAGATGGTCGCGGATGCACTGACCTTCACAGGTTGTTTTTTTGGGGGTGCAACCTTCGCTGGTGGTTTCGGAAAAGGATATTTTGGAAAAGGATATTTCGGAAAAGGATATTTCGTAATTGGTGGTTTGGTCTAGTTTGTTTGTGGTGACGCATCTATGGCGAGCTTTGTGGTCCAAGATGCAGAAGGCTGGGCATGGTGTCTTGTCTTGGACGCAGGAGCCTTTTACTCCGAAGTAGGTAATTTTGAATTCTTCTCTCTTGGCTTCTTCTCTCTTGACTTCTTCTTTTGTGAATCCTCTGCCAGAATTCCGCTTCTCCACAGATATTTCTTTGACGAGATCATCACCTTCAAAGTGGAGGTCCAAAAACCTCGAAGGATAAACCGTGTCAACACAAAGATTCCATCCGTTATGGTCCTTGATGCAGTATCCTTTGCAAGCTAGTTCAGGACCTTCGCAAGAACCTTTCAAAGTGAAGTAGGTAGCCTGGAACAAATTGGTTTGGTCCCCTTGGTTCAAGGTGACGCACCTTTGTCTTCGATGGTGATCTATGATGCAGTAATGTGAGCATCTATCCGTTGTGGTTTCCTCATCTTCACTTCCACAATATTCCTCAATTCCATAGTAAGTCATTTTCTCAACTACAAATCATAGATTAGTACTAAGTGGTAGTAACTATCATAACTTCTCAAATACTCACTTATTATTTTGTCCCCATGGTTTAACCCTCGGGCGCTCACCAATCTCTCCTTCACATCCATTATAACCTCATTCGACTTCAGAGGAAGACCTCCGATAATGTTGACGCAAACGGTCATCCCCAGATGGTTGACTATGCAGTAGTATTGGCAAGAATCATTGCAGGAATCACCTTCGATGACATAATGGATCTTGAAGGTTCCCTCGAATTCACCCTTGTCTGTCGTCACACACCTAAGGTCCCCAGCGTGGTCAGTTATGCAAACCCCAGCACAAGACCCATCTTCACAAGATCCTCCAACTTGGTAGTACTTCAAACTTTGTTCTTCATCCATAGCTTCTTCGTCGGCTTCCGGTGAATCTTCGACCTTCTCCAATTCTTCTTGCAAGTAGCTCACCTCTACGCAGCGAAGGTTCCCCTCATGGTCTCTGATACAGAAGTTGTCGCAAGACTTATCCTTTTGATCACAGGATCTATTCTTCACCATATAGCTCACCATGAAGGTCCCGATGCTCTCGTTCTTGTTCAAGGTTACGCAACGTTCTGTCTTCATGTGGTCGACCACACACTTTCCCTTACAGTCCTCATCGCAACCATCACCGAAACCATAATAAACCAATTGGTTCTTAGACATTACATCCGGAGGATCGCCGACCATGAGGACGCACAAGGGTTTCCCCTTGTGGTCCACGATACATTTGTCCTCGCAAGTCTTCTTCTTCTTCTTGCAAGAACCTTGCGTGACGAGATAGGTGTACAAAGGCGTCCTATTTCCCGAACTCCTCTCCTTGTGGACCGTGACGCAGGTCCTTCTTCTTCTGTGATCTTCTATGCAGAATCCTTGGCAGGAATACATCTTCTTGCTGCAGAGTCCTTTCGCTGGGTAGTAGAGGAGCAATTCGTCCTTGGGGTGAATCAAGGATCTTCGTCCTGAAAGTTCGTCTTCGGCACACCGAACACCTTTGGTGCTGGTGACCAAACAGTTGGTCTTGCAAGGACGTTTTTTGCCGCGGTTGCACAAGGATTCCATGACCTCGTAGATGAGATCGTTGGTTTCGGTAACGTTGTCGCTCAATCTTCGGCTAGTGCAGTGTCTTGCTCCTTTTGGGGAAACGACGCATTGGACGAAATACGTTTCCTCATCTGAGAATATATGACAATTTGTTACAATATATACTGTGACGTTTGGGGGGGGGGGATAGAAGATCGATGATGAGAAGATAATTAATTATTCATTATTTTACTGCACTGCAGTTGACCTTGTAATTATCGTGAGAATGAGATACCTTTTGACTGTTATGAAATTGTGTTACCTTTATAATCGTTAATGCAATTGCGCTACTCTTTTCTATCTTACATTTAATTTCTCTACCTTTGTTGTGATGTAATTATTCATTGAATTGATTGGGCCCAAACTTTGTTATTGCAAAATGTTATTGATTAAATTGACTTATTATGTTTATTGGTCGACCATAATTGATGTGTGTGTGTGTGTGTGTGAGAGAGAGATACGGAATTATCCTCCCCCTATTGCCACCTCTGGCGGAGTTCATCGGAACCAACCAAACAAAACAACGCACAACTCGTGAAGATAACGAGTAACTAGCGACACCTATTCTCTAACTACGGAATTGAATAAAACTAAAGAAAGAAGAAAACAAATATTCTTAGCCTGTAGGGAGCCCACGCCTGGAGACGGCAGCCAACGAATCCAAAACTCCCAGAAGAATGGTTTTGAAGATATTCCCAAAGGCACTGAACGATTTCTCACAATGAACTCAACCCACAAAACTTTTCACTCTGAACCGCCCCGAACACTCGGATCTACCGCCACCTGGGCTACCCCCCAGCGACTCGGATCGACCGCCACCTTCAGAAGACTTCTTACGACTGCCGCCCTCCACTCTTTCTATCTGACTCCACGACTCCCCGGGGACTCGCGCTCACTTGACTGTCACGACCTGGCTCAACTCTCCGACCGTCACGACCCTTTCTATCTGACTGTTGTGTCTGACTCGTTGTGACTGACTCTTCACTTGACTGTCACGACCTGGCTCCACTCTCTGATTGACCTCGGGGAACCTCTCTGCCTGCAAGAAGACTCTCGGCTCAACTTTCTCTGACTCTTTGTCTCTGGATCGACCGCCCGCCTCAGAAGACCTCTTACCACCCTCTTTCTATCTGACCGTCTCCATTGAACCTGTCTACCTGACCCCTTAACCTGTCCAGCCAGCAAGCTGCTCACGATCAACCCTCTGACTGCCACCCCCCTAGTCCGTTAATGACTGACTGGTTTTTCTTGGCCAATAAGAACTGTTCC
>JAWQRP010002699.1:0-14900 GCA_033557875.1 Quadriops clusia | reverse complement strand
ATTTTTCATTTGTTAAACAAATAAAATATTTCCCCTGATGAAGCGGTCAAACCGCGAAACGCGTCGGGAAAAGTACTTTTAATTTAATAATATAAGGACTAAAAACCCAAGAATATATATTATATTTATAATTATAAGTCCAAGAATATACAAATATTTATTATAACATATTATTAGCATATCATATGATGATGATATCTTAAGATAATATAATTAATCTAAGACAGAATTGAGATAGGACGACCAAAATGTCAAGAAAAACTGCCATTTTTTTAAAGTAATTTGTAATATATATTTCGCCGAAATTTAAATAATCGCAAATACGCTCGAAAGTCCTTGTAGATGTGCACATCGCCCACGACTCGCAATGTTGCAATAAGTAAACCAAACAACGTTTTCGCGAAAATATCAGAATGTTATATATCTTGGGCGGATGTTAACATCCGGTAGTCGAGTTTGCTTATGTATTAGTTGGACTGCATGTACGCACACCTGAGCTGATCTCAGAGTGTTGGTGGCCTCTCGGCCACTTTTATCGAGAAAACTTTGCTCGCCTTTACACCAGGTCGTCTGTCCTCTTTTCTCTTTTGAAATGCGTATTCTGTTATTAATTATACGTTATTATCAATAACGCAATATTATTGTTATTAATAACGTATTCAGTTATTAATTCCGTGTTAAATTATTAATTCCGTGTTAAATTAATAATTTCGTGTTAAATTATTAATTCCGTATTAAATTGTTAGTAACGTATTAAATTGTTAGTAACATATTAAATTGTTAGTAACGTATTAAATTGTTAGTAACGTATTAAATTGTTAATAACGTATTAAACTGTTAATATACATGTTATCGAAAATGAATAAAACCGATATAATCCCTACAAAAAATAAAATCAGTTAGATACGTACGCGTGCAGTATTTCTATCGCTTCTATGTATTATAGTAGATTGATTTCCATTTATGTATGGACTTGCAAAATAAATTACTGATGTGAGAAAAGCAATAAAGTCCACATAAGCGAGCTATATATAGATTTCATTCACTTTTCTTGCCCCATTCAGTTTTATAATGTACACGATTTTAGGCTGATGTATAATGCCATTCATTTAATAGGAATTCACCTTTGCTTTAAGCGTCATTCGCTATACGTACTCGTACGTACAGGAATATATTACCGTAATAATAATATCATTAATATATTTTTTAATAGTATCATTATTATTTTTTTAAATAGTATCATTATTATTATTTGTAATAGTATCCTTATTATTATTTTTAATAGTATCATTATTATTATTTTTAATAGTATCATTATTATTATTTTTATAGTATCATTATTATTATTCTATAGCACCATTACTATTTTTAAAAATACACTCAACTGTAGTTTTAAAAACTTAACTCAAAGACCCTTTTGTTTTGTTTCAGGTACGTATCTACCATCCCCTTATATCAACCAAGACCACCTTAGAATAATTACTAAAAATTTGAAAAAAATGAAGAACACTTCTAAAACACTAGCTCAAACCGAACAAGCTATGTAAGTAGGTCACATTTCATTCATTTCCACGGAAAGCAAGCCAGCCAACACTGAGCCTACCTTTGTGTATCTACGTATTGACAGGAGAATCGCTCTAAATAATATATACTCGTTCATTCAGTATATACAGGGTGCCCCCGTAATAAACTTGTCAATACTTAGAAAAATTGTTAATACTTAAAAAAAAAATTATGAATACTTAAAAAAATTATCAATACTTAAAAAATTATTAATACTTAAAAAAATTATCAATACTTAAAAAATTATCAATACTTAAAAAAATTATCAATACAAAAATTGTTTAACTCATGTGATTATTTATCAACGAAAGTCTTGTTTACTTTTGTTTTACACTTATATTATTCAATTTAAACAAAGTAATAAATAAATGTACCTATGCAACTTTGATAAGTAATAAATACCCTTCAAGATTCGTACTATATAATAATAATAATATTTACGTATCTAAACCACTTATATTTATCCCAACTACGTACTTAACTGACTAATTATAGGTCAATTTTGTCCTCACGACCTAAATTTAACCCAGTAACGTAAATTGAACCTAAATAACGTAAATTGAAACCACATAACATAAATTGAACCGAAATAACGTAAATTGAAACCACATAACATAAATTGAATCGAAATAACGTAAATTAAACCAAATAACGTAAAATTACCTTAAATAACGTAAATTTAGCTTAAATATAGTAAATTTAGCTTAAATAACGTAAATTTCGCTTAAATAACGTAAATTTAGCTTAAATAACGTAAATTTCACTTAAATAACGTAAATTTCACTTAAATAACGTAAATTTAGCCTAAATAATGTAAATTTAGATGAAATATTGTAAATTTAGATTAAATATCGTAAATTTAGCCTAAATAACGTAAATTTAGTCTAAACAACGTAAATTTCACTTGAATACCCCGTAACAAGCAGAATGCATGCCAAACTCCAGCTGAATTTCGCCTCAATGGACAAATTACAACCAAATAAGCTAAATGGGGCTCGGCCGGCAAAGTAGCGATTCAGCCGCAACAAAGAGCTGCAGGATCTTCGGCCGGCGGCGCTTCGGGGGCTGCTTTACAGGGCTACCCCCAGCCGCCTCACAGTGCGCCCGTTCTAAAAATAAACCGGGAATATCCTACATTATCCCAGGCAGCGGTGTTCGGGAAGTGTCACGACCTAATTCCAGGCCTATCCCTGGGGTTGTTAACCCCCTTTGATGGCCATTCATGTCCTATGTAGGTCACTGGATGCAGTTCTAGCAGTTAGCATGCGGTTTACGCCCCCCACCCCCGGGAACCACATTGCCGGCCGCCCCTCCCGACCAACCCCTCGCGGCCGCTGGCCAATCAGAGCGCGATGCGGCGCCTTCCCCTCGCGTGTCATCGCTGACGTCATTGCCCCCACTCTACGGCGGCACATGGCCTAGTTGATATCGCCGTGCGTTATTGATGTTTCGGCCTGAGTTTTCGGGAAAATACCGTCTTAATGAAAGCTGCTTTCTCGATCACTATGATTCCTATTCATAAATACGCCCCGACTGTATTCTATATTTTAAACAATAATCAATGCTAGTACTTCAACCAACATATTTAATAAACAATATCTTCAACACGTTAAACGCCAAAATAAAATTATTATTACGAATATTTCCCGCCGTTTCCATGTGCATTGTTTAAAACTGAATCCATTGCGCAACGAGGTCCATGACCTATTTTCGTTCAAGCGGCCGAATGAACTTATGAATGCAATGGAGACAAAAGGAGGGTTTTGTGAAACGGAGGAAAGTGAAGAATGGGCTGATGAGTCAGCGGCGGCCGCGATTAATGGGCACAATTAACATTAACTAATGCAATTTAGGCTGCAATTAAAAGTTATGCTCGAATTTAAGTGTTATGTGTTTCGTGGGAGCTGCAAGAATTTCACTCGTGAGAACTATGCCTTGAATCAACGCCGGCGTTGCTTGAATACATACACACTCATTTTCGCTCACATAGTACATCGGTGGCTTGAACAATTTTTGAATAATAAAATCTATAGATTTTTGTTAAATATAACAAGTTTTTTAGAAATAATGTGCTACAAAGTTATTATTAGATGAACAAATATTCATAAATAACCCTCCACTCTCTTGTAATATAAACTAGCATATTTTAAACTAGTTTTATACTAGTTTCAATATAAACTAACTAACCGTCAGTGCAAGCACAGCCCCCAGCCACTTCCAACTATCTAAAATATGACTTCAACATAATGAAAGTAGGGGAACCGGCCGGGATGACGTCAATGTGGAAACTGGGGTGGGGGTGCCACGTGCTCCGCAGGGGTGGGGGCGGCGCCCCCTGACGTCACGTGCGAAGTGGGATCGTTCAGAAAGCGGGCCTAGGCTTGGAAATTGGGGCCCCGGTGCACCGTTGACCTCGTTCCTGGCATGAATGGCCTGGAAGGCCGACAACCTGGGCCCTATTTAGGTCAACAACACCCTGTGTGTGCTGTATTTGGCAAGGCCGGGGGTGGATGCGGGAAACCGGCAGTTCGAGCTATTTTTAGAACTGCACCGAGGATTTCGGTTTTGCTCAAGTCAAGTCGTTTTTCTTTAGTTTGTTATCTTAATTTATTTCATTTCAATATTTGATTCAATATAATTAACTTATTTTTTATACATATTTAAATTTCGTACAGTAATCACAGACAGGTATCATCTACATTCTGCAATATACCTAAAAGCACCCTCAAAAAATTTCAACATCTAAAAATAAGTTTTTAAGTGGGATCTCGTCGCCCGTCACCGACGTCACTCGAATAAATAAATTAGGGAATGAATACGCGAGATGAGCGTTATTTAAAGGGGCCTGTACCTGTGAATCGGTGCCGTAAAGGTCAATAAATCCATTCATATGACTGACGTAAGCGCTGCCTGTGCCGCCGACATCAGTCGCCGGTGGCTGTCTCACCCCCTTCCGATTTTCATCGTAATTAATCAAATTTCCGCGAACTTGTCCCTCCGAGCCGCTCGGGAGAAGTTCCTTTGGAAAAAGTCGGAAACCCACACATCCTCCAGGAGATCATTACTTCGGTCTTCAGGTTCGTGGCCTTTCCAATTTTGTAGTTCTTCAGATCTCGTCGCTTTATTACATTTTGAAAAGTTGAAGCATCGGTGGGTGGCGATATTTCTGGCCCCTTAAGATCTTCGTGTTGAATAAATAAGTTTAACCATCTACTGGGAATCTGAGCTCGTTTTTTAAGACAGTTAACTGGAGCCACTGCCATTTAACATTTATTCTAAAGTTATTTAAGGGGTTACACCACCTTGACGCTCGGAAAAATAGGTATAACAATTTTTTTTGAAGCGACTAATAAATATATAAAATATTTTTTGTTTTACACTTATACAAAGTAGTATTATGAAAAATTTGAAATAATATCAATTAAAAAATGAGGGAGATATGGGCCATTAAGTAGGGCTCTGTTTTGGACACCTTTGCTGATGGTGTACATGATTTCTCTGTCAGACATTGTTGGAAAAATAAAAAAAGAATATATTCTTATTTAGAAAGGTTATAGCTATCATGTGTCGTAGGATAATTTAAAAAAAAATGTTTTTGTAGAAATGACAACACTTTGAAAAAAACTTTGATTTTTATCGAAATTTTGAGTTTCAAAAATTCGTAACTTAGGCAAATTGCATCCAATCAAAAAAATCCTACGTCACATGATAGATAATATGATAAAGACTACGTGTTGTAAATTTTAACAAAATCGGTCGGGTAAAACTTGAGATATCATGTACACCAGTTTGAAAAATGTAGTTTCGAGATAAACGCAAAAGAAAAAACAATGCGGTATCAGCGACTCTCTGTCGCGCTCACTTCTAATTGCTATAACTTCGGAAAAAATTGGAATATTGAAGTGATTTAATTTTTAAAATATTCTTAAAAGTATAAATAATTTTTATAACCGAAAAAGAAAAAATCGATTTTTTGAAAATCTCAAGGTGGTGTAACCCCTTAATATATATTATGTATCCTCGTAATATTGATAATAATTATAACCTAATACTATTAATAATAATACTTGTATTGATAATAATAATTTTAAAACGTTGAATCAATCCCTCAAACGATTATTGAGAGTCTGAGCTCGCTCGCTTCGCGAGCTCGCCACCTCGCGCCTTCGGCGCTCGTTTTTTAAGACAGTTAACTGGAGTCACTGCCATTTAACATTTATTCTAAAGTAATTTACTATTATTCTAAAGTTATTTAATATATGTTATGTATCCTCGTTATATTAATAATGATTATAACATAATATTATTAATAATAATTATAACGTAATACTATTAATAATAAAAATTTCATTATATTATTTCATATTAATAATATCATAATATTATTTCATATTAATAATATCATAATATTATTACATTTTAATAATAATAAGAAATAATAATAATAATTTTGAAACGTTGCATCATCCTTCAAACGATTATTGGGGAGTCTGAGCTCGCTCGCTTCGCGAGCTCGCCGCCTCGCGCCTTTGGCGCTCGTTTTTCAAGACAGTTAACTGGGGTCACTGCCATTTAACATTTATTCTAAAGTTATTTAATATATGTTATGTATCCTCGTAATATTAATAATAATTATAACCTAATACTATTAATAATAATATCGTAATATTATTACATATTAATAATAATAAGAAATAATAATAATAATAGTTGTATTGATAATAATAATTTTGAAACGTTGCATCAATCCCTCAAACGATTATTGGGAGTCTGAGCTCGCTCGCTTCGCGAGCTCACCGCCTCGCGCCTTCGGCGCTCGTTTTTTAAGACAATTAACTGGAGTCATTGCCGTTTAACATTTATTCGAAAGTAATTTACTATTATTTTAAAGCTATTTAATATATGTTATGTATCCTTGTTATATTAGTAATTATAATAATATAATATTATTAATAATAATAATATATTAACATTATAAATAATAATAATATCATAATATTACAAATAATAATAATACCATAATATTATTTCATATTAATAATATCATAATATTATTACATATTAATAATAATATCGTAATAATATTAATAATAATACTTGTATTGATAATAATAATTTTAAAATGTTGCATCAATCCCTCAAACGATTATTGAGAGTCTGAGCTCGCTCGCTTCGCGAGCTCGCCGCCTCGCGCCTTCGGCGCTCGTTTTTTAAGACAGTTAACTGGAGTCACTGCCATTTAACATTTATTCTAAAGCTATTTAATATATGTTATGTATTCTCGTTATATTAATAATTATAATAATATAATATTATTAATAATAATATCATAATATTATAAATAATAATAATATCATAATATTATTTCATATTAATAATAATACTTGTATTGATAATAATAATTTTTAAACGTGCCATCAATCCCTCAAACGATTATTGGGAATCTGAGCTCGCTCGCTTCGCGAGCTCACCGTCTCGTGCCTTCGGCACTCGTTTTTTAAGACAGTTAATTGGAGCCACTGCCATTTAACATTTATTCTAAAGTAATTTACTATTATTCTAGAGTTATTTAATATATGTTATGTATCCTCGTTATATTAATAATAATAATACTTGTATTGATAATAAATAATTTTGAAACGTTCCATCAATCCCTCAAACGATTATTGGAAGTCTGAGCTCGCTCGCATCGCGAGCTCGCTGCCTCGGCGCTCGTTTTTTAAGAGAGTATTACAGAATATTACATATTTATAATATAGTGTAATAATATGATTCATAATAATAATATATACTGTAAAAATAATAATTTTAAAACGTTTCATAAGTTCCTCAAACTATTATTGGGAGTCTGACTCTGATTGATCTGAAACTTTGAATACACCTTCAGTTTGACTTCTAGCAACTAGTCGACAGTTAAGAAAGAACACTTTTGTAGATATTCTCACGGAAAACCATTTTTTTTTTTAGCAAATACTTCTATTTTCTTGTGATCTAAATATGCAAAACCCAATTAGTCATAAACGAAAAAAAATCGTTGACGTTTTTTAGCAGAATTACAATCTTTTTTTTAACCCAATTACAATATTTTTTTAAACACAATTACAATCTTTTTTCAACACGATTGCAATGTTTTTTAACGAGAGTACTGAAGTGTTAATTTACCTATCGACTACCCCCCAACTAAACACAAACCCCTAATAAAAAGTGTCCCCTGTTATATTTGTCCGCATTACAAAATGATACTACCTGAATCGGCGAGCGGAGTAATTGATACGGGGCGTTTTCTAGACGGGGCGAATTCATTTGCAAGCAATTTATCTCGCAAAGGGCGCTTATAAGCATCGTTGTTCCCTGGTTTCCAAGGCGACTACGATGACGCAAACACCGCTATCCTGGAATGCTGGCCATCCTAGTGTGGGACATTCCCTTTTCTATCCTCTAGTCTCAATTGATCTGGCGAAAAAGAGAAGAGCCAAATTAAATTACTTTGTTTTAATGAAAGGTTGCTTGCACAGTTATGTCATATGTACAAAAGTGGTAAATAGCTATCATCCCTTCGTTAGAATTGAATATTCCTTAAAGATAAATATTAGAAAATAATTCAAATTAATTGTGAAAATAGTAATAATTTTAATGTAATATTATACACACATATATGTACTAGATTCCTAAAGTTTAATGCATTATATTACCTTTAAAACAGTATAATGGCAGGATTAATAACAATGCCATTACAAGTGGAAGGACTGCCTTCATAACAATAAGGATTGCCCTTAATGCCTGTCCTCGCCCCCTACCCCAATAAAGTGTAAAAGGCTGTAAAGCACATAATAAAAATTCGCGCTTCCAATACCGTCACAATGACCGACCTTTATGTCGTCATTCGAGGTGACGTCATAGATGGAAAATTCGCCGCCCCCGCGCCCCGCGGACGGCCGACAATTTCATCAATCTTTTGAAATTAAGCGACACGGTCTAGTGCGGCCGTTTGTGTGTATAAAGTGAAAAAAATTAAATGTCAGGCAGCGGGGGCTGACACACATTTTCCGGGAATTTCCAATTTTCCCCCGTTTTGCTGCTAATTTGAGCAGATAGATTGTCGTATGTATGTACTCGGTTTTACGTTTAATTTTTTCGGTTGGTTTTTCCTCTTATGGTGGGCTTTTTAATATGTTACTATTGCTATAATATAAAAAAATATATACCACTTAAGTTATATTTACTACAAAATACTATATTTGATTTAAAAAAATTAAACTTTTTCACATATACTCACATATATTTTTCAATTGAATTTAAATTTTATTTAAATAATTTTTTTTAAATACATTTTTTTCCGCAGAAAAACTAATAGCTAAGATCTTAATTATATAATTTTTAATGCGAGAAAATATGTTACACATTAATCCAAAATTTAAGTTCACGTTTTTGAACATTTCAAACGAGGTATAATAGCATTATTTTTTGTAATCTTTAATTGAAGTTACCAAAAGGTAAATCCTAGAGTTTCTATCAAATAAGCGGTCATTCTGTATACCTATTACTCTGTGCTATCACTAAGTCGCCCCAAAGTGCTACCCCAAAAACCGGATCAATAGGATTCTTTCCCTCTCGGCGGGCCGTTTTGGCGCTGCGACATCCACCCCTATTAAGCCCCAAAAGGGTAAGAAGAACCGCTGACGTCATAGGTTCGCACGTGTGAGAAGCTGCCGTTAGGGCTCCCCCTGCAAATGTGATGCTGCCGCGGGGGCTGCAGGGGGTGGAAGCTCGGCGGCGGCTGTTGGGGCAAAGCGCTCGCTCGGTCGGGGTCGTGAATGGGCTTCACACCTGTTTGTGCCCCCTTTCGATCAGTCCAGCTCTGGAAGCGAGCTTAACCGATTGTGCGAGTGCTGCTAGTAACAATTCTGTTTATTCTAACATTCTCGATTTACTTACCATAAAATATAGTACACATATTTTATCTACGCATTACAACAAGAACAATGTGTCTAGAATAATAATGAAAATATTTGAAAATTAATAATAAGACTATTAAATAATTACGTAATAAAAAATTTAAATAAATAATAAAAATATTTTTTTAAATATTAAAACAAATAACTAAAACACTTAATTAAATAAATTATCTAATAAAAAATAAATTCCCACAGCAATAATAAAAATAATAATAATAAGTGATATTTTTAAATACGTGCACTAATACATATAAATGAGTGATTTTTGAGTTTCTCAAAACATTAAAACCAATGTTAGATAATATTGAAATATGTCCTTTGGATGTGGTAATGAGGTAAGATTTTCTTATTACATGTTTATATAAATCATAATTTTTTATGTTCAATTGATGGATTGATTAGTATTTATAAATACGCACAAATCAATGAGTTCATTCATCAATAGAGAAAAATGTTAGTTAATGAACCTACAAATCCATTTCCATTTTCTCAAACCGCTGCGCTGTATGCGCAAACTTGCATAAATGGTGTAATATATCCCTTAGAATAAACGCTTTTAAAAATAACTCCCACGGGGCAATTTGTCTGCATTAGTGAATGTTATGCAAGAAAATCAAAATTGAGTGGCGTCAATGACAGCACAAGAGACGATTCGCTTCTTTCCTGATTATTATCGACGTCATAGTCTCCCCCCACCAGCGCGCCCCTTCGGCCTCCCCTCCCGATTACACGTGCTTCAAGAAGGGGGAGGGGAGATATAGGTAACTAGGTGGAAAGTTCAAAGGCCTCTGCGATTTTGCAAAGAAATTTACAAATCACCCCTCAAAGGGGCTGCTCTAAAAATAACTTATTCCTAAGTCTTAAGAGGGTATTATATTTATTTATAAGGGGCTCTGCAAAGTCATGTGTGAAAAAGAATCAAATGCCAGGAAGAACCCTTAGGAACGAATCCATTTTTAGATGTTTCAAAATTAAATTAATTATGTATAAGTAAAATGTTTTCTTTTTATTCTATTCTAGAGCGTGGGATAAAGTTCAGAAGATGCATAAAAATAATCTTCTTTTTTTTCATTTACGTCACCTTTGAGTTTATAATAAAAACCATTTTTCTAATTTTCTATAATATAAACCATTTTTCTAATTTCCTATAATAAAAACCATTTTTCTAATTTCCTACAATAAAAACCATTTTTCTAATTTCCTATAATAAAAACCATTTTTCTAATTTTCTATAATTAAAACCATTTTTCTAATTTCCTATAATAAAAACCATTTTTTCAATTTCCTATAATAAACCATACGAGAGTTTAAAATAAATCACAGGTTTCTAGTCCCACCATGTATATGAATGTGTGGATGTAGGACATCCTCTGAATGATTGAATCGTTGGCCGATTCGTTGGCAATGAACGTCCAATAAATCGCAGATAAAACCGTACTTGAATGACATCCAAAAACGAGATCACGAACGAAATTTAACCGACCATCTGTTGTTGAATAAAGAACTATGAGCGTTGTAACTTGTTGGCTACTAGCACTTCATTCATAAACTAATGCCGATGGGTATTTTTAGCCGGAGGACCTCTATTTCGAGATCCGAATACGCTACACACTAACTAACAAGAATACAACAAACTTTTATTTTCTTATTAATTCGATTCGATATCATATTATTATTACATACTAGATGTATCGGATCGGATCACTAAGACTATATTACTAGAGATATCGGTCTCATAGGATCTTTAAGACTATATTACTAGAGATAACGTAAATGTGTAAATGTGAAATTTTCATTGCGTTACAAAATACAATTTTCCCTTAATTCCCTTCAATTTATATGTATGCCTATTTGTATTCATTTTTTGTTATATTTTATTTATTATATTTTTTGTTTCAGTGGCAACTATCTTGTGCGTGTCCGTGCACAGGTGATGTCGAGGGACGACAGCTCGGGGGGCTGGGTCCCCTTAGGGGGTGGGGGACTCAGCAACGTGTCCGTGCGCAAGAAACCCCGAGCTTCTCCCTCAACAGCACCAGGAGGAACGGACCAGTCAAAGCCCAAGCATGACTATCTCATCTACGGCATTAGAATTAGTGACCAAAGCGTAAGTGTTCTATTCTTTCAATCGTTTCACGTATCGATTCTATCATTCTCTAAAAAACACCTCAAGAAGCTAATTCAAAAATTTAATGGATTAACAACAAATTGAAAACAAAATAAATTTGATATTTATCATGGCCAGGTAATGAATGTCGTTAATTTGTCCTATTCCAGATCGTATTAAGTTGCACAATAAAGAAAGACTTTGAGTACAACAAAGTAATGCCAACTTTTCACCACTGGAGGACAGGGGATAAGAGGTTTGGACTCACGTTTCAGACAGCCGCTGATGCACGGGCCTTCGACAAAGGTGTTCGGACGGCTGTCGAGGATCTTCTGGACGGTAAGTGTAGTTCCTTAATCCGCTAAATGTTTAACTATCGTCTTCTTCGTTGCAACTTAGTTATTAATCTTAACTTTTTTTATCTTAACTATTTTTATCTTCACTATTTTTATTTTAATTATTTTTTTCTTAATTTTTTTTGTCTTGACTATTTTTGAGTTGATTTTTTTCATCTTTGTCATTGCTATTTTGATGAATTTTTAACTTAGACGAATATCAATAAGTGTCTCTACACAGTGCAATAACTAACTTTAACCAGTCAAATTCTACAATACAAATGTATATGTTTAAAATTAAATTAAAAATCGGTCTTGAAATTTCATCATTAAACAAAGAACGACTATTAACATTAATTATTGCACTTTGTATGCAAGTTATCTTTATTGATAAAACATCTTAAATTATGCGGCAGCATTTGCGTCAACTTCCGTGTATTAAACGTCACATTAAACTAGTATTGAAACGTAGTCCCTATAAGTATGACCCCTGCTCAAATCGTGGGGTGTAAGTAATATTTCTTATCTGCTCTATTGTATTTTTTTCATTGCTTTCTTACTACGGGATTCCTACATGGTGAGTTAACTATCTATTAATTGTTTGATGTAACTGGTTTCCTTTTAAAGTAATAACTTCCTACTAAAATCATTTGAATATTAATCGGTTTCCTCGTATATATTAATTGCAATTGTTACTTATTATGCTATTAGAATTATTACGAATGCACCATTATATTAAAATGTAATTTTTAATATTTTTTTGTTTAGGTTTGGCGGAAACTTATCCCCTCTCGCCTCTTCATAAATGTCAAGATGTAGTGGACGACGATGTGTTTATGGTAAGTTGCTTTTTAAACCAATGCTAATTCTATAATTATATATTTTTGGTTAAATTTATTTTTTTTTCTATAATTATATATATTTATATATTTTTCTATAATTATATATATTTATATATTTTTTCTATAATTATATATATTTATATATTTTTTTTATAATAATATATATATAGTTATTTTTTTTTCTATGATTACATATTTATATATATAATTTATTTATATATCACGTCTATTTAATTCATTTATATTATTTACTTTGAACCATGAAGTAAACTTAACTCATATCAAAAACATCCTAAAAAGCACATAATTCGTTGCAAAATGCTCACATACGTGATGCAAATGCATTGAGCAAACTCCAAAAATAGCACATTTCAGTAGAAATTTTCCACCAGTCAATTTTGTAACATATTATTATTATTACTACATGATTTTATTGTGCCATTTTTATTAGATACCTACAGAAAGAACAACTATCTTGACCTTAGAACTGTGTGATACGATTTCTTTATCATAACAATTCGTCTTTAATCACTTTCGAAGCAGAGTATTCGGAGAGAGGATTTTGATCGGCCCGTTCCGTTTCAGACGCTAAACCTACCACAAGAACCAAAGGACTCTCGTAGCTCTAGTGATTCGAGTAGCAAAGGCGGAACGGAACAAATCCACCGAGGGATACACTACATCGGGAGAGATCGCCCCATCGAACCCCCAAGGCAGCCTACGTATGACCCTTCGAAACTCGAGAAAGGTACTAACCTAACAAACATATCGTCGGTGATGCGACAATGCCCGTCGGTGATGCGATAATACTTGTCGGTGATGCCACAATACCTGCTATCTACACTTTTGCATGAACATTAATTTTTTGGTGAATTCTGCCAGAAATGTTATTGCGCATATTGTAACAATATGTCCTAAACCGAGAAAAAATTTGAAGTTAGGAAATATTGTCATATCACCGACGATCTACTATGTGATTTTAAACGAGTGAATTATTTAAAAAAACATGGTCTCTTTTATTGATCTAAGTGGCGGTGAATTGCCGACAAGGAGTTGGTTTTTTTTTTATAATTGAAACATTAAAAATCCCCTGATATAATAATAATATATATAATCACTTACCGGCATTTTCTTGGAGTGAGTGTAATCTGTAAATAAAAAAATTAATTAATGAAAAATATTAGAAATAATATATATATATATAATAATATTAACCCTTTGAGTGCCGTGGAGCGCAGCCGCACTCCTAATACACACTAAAACATCATGTTGGCACTCAAAGGGTTAATTTAAATTATTTAGACTATTCTTTGGTGATGTCCATGCTAAGAGGTATATAATTATTATAATAAGATTATAAATAATGAACTATCCTCTTGTGTATTGTTTATATTTTGATGAGCAATGTTTCGGCACAATGCATTGGCCTTTATAAAGTTAAAACAATAATTATCAAGAATATACAACATTCTTAGTAATTTCACTTTCTTTTTTATATACATCATAAATAAATAAAATAGCACCATTGAATATATATTCAATGATAGCAAATAAAATATAAATATCACACATGGAAGTAACATCACTTGACAAGTCAAATCTTAAAACTAAAATTTTTTTAACAACTGCAACTTTAAATTTCTTTAAGCGCTAATTATATAGCCAATCGTTTTTCTGTTTTTATGGTATCGTTAACGCTGCGATCTATGAGCGTATTGCCAATAGACAATGTAAGGGGGCGCATTTATCGCTCACACCGTTGACTCAAACCAAGATACGAAAACAACACCATCTTTTGAGGTAGTGTTGAAGTAAGTTCTCAATTCTTGTTTTCTGCCAGGAGTAACTGTTTGCTTGTTTACAAGGTCACACCCCAACTCGTTTCTGAATACAGTGCGACCTCGTTAAGTTGGCCCCCGTTATGTCGAATCTCCGGTTAACCCGGATCAGTTCAGGTCAGTTGGTATACTGTCCTACTCAGGAAGGTTGAGGCACAGGCTGAGGTTTCTACCCTAACGCCATCTGGGACAAAACCGTTGAACTGTTGCGACTAGCGCGAATTATAAACTAGTTCCTTTAAAATTGATTTTAAAATTAA
>JAWQRP010002698.1:0-14904 GCA_033557875.1 Quadriops clusia | reverse complement strand
AAAGTGGTCTTAAAGTCACCAAATCCACGAATGCGTAGAGTACACTATATTTATAAAGCGGCAAATTGATTTCGCGCCAATTTTTTATGCCTCAATCGTTTCGGGACACCCAGTATTACATCAGCGCGACCGCAAATACATACACACACGTTTTTTTCTCTTACTGCGAGCGGACAAGCGTAACCTGTCATTGCTTGCTACCGCGTCGCAACCACGCGTTTCACCCCGCGTCGCGCGTCACCACTCGCTGTGGTTGTCAAGTTATAGGTATGGGCGGCATTACCCCGTGAGCGACATTACCCCTGCTTACCCTAAGTACTGCCAACTGCCAACTGACAGCTGTCAAACTAACGTTTGAACCGCAATATTATCGTTTTTTCGAATGTTTGAAGAAAAAATAGCATATTTTATGCGGAGTTAAACTGACTTTTTGTAGCTCGTCGTTTTTTTTTGCTGCCTCGCTATCGCAGCAAAACACGACTCGCTACAAAAAGTGTCACTTTACCTCCTTATAAAATAATATACTATTACATGTACACTCAAGCAAACTTTATAATATACCTATGCCTATTAACTTTTACATTAGAAAGACCTAAAAATAATAATTTTAACTTCCTGGATATGTCGTTATATAAGATCCAAAAAGGACAAAAAATAGTACACTAAAGAGATATAGTCAGGAAGATATACCTATTAATTATTACACACAATGTGAAAGAAATTATAAAAACGGAGTAATAGAAAAGTTAGCAGACACAGAGCAACAATTTTAATAAGATCATTAAACATAGAATTAATAAATTGTATAACCCACATAAATGTTATATGAAATGCTAGATTAACAGAGAAAACAACAAATTAGTGTATAAATCAATCCATACGTAAGTAAATTATCAGAAAACATTAAACATAAAATTAAAGACCACAACATAAAAATAGTGAGTAAAAACCAAAACAAGATTTAATTAGTTTTATGAAAAATACTGGGAATATAGCACAATATATGATTTTGAAAAGAAACTAAAACACTATTCCAGACTGATTTATTCAAAAGACGATCGAATAAATCAGCCAGGAATAGTGCTTTCTTTTCTTTTCAATATTTACCATCTTGACCTGGAACTTCACATATATACAATATATGACCACTTAATTAAAAATTGAGTATTAACAATAGGGATAAAGATTTTTGAAGGGGGTAAATGTGTGGGGTATAGAAACCCTAATAAAATACAGTTGGTAAAATTTAAGCAATTTATGCAAAATACTTGGCGTTAGGATTATCTTCTCTCTAAAAAATATATACGGTGGCAATAATCTGAAATAACTATATTATTATGTATAGGTATTCAAATTACGTTTATGACTGGTATATGCTTAGGTTAGTAGGACATTAAGATATGATAATGTATAATGGATGATTGAAATATCAATATTGTTTTATTTAATTAATTAAACTCTATAGTATGTAGAGTGAAAAGTGCGAATTCACATTACTTTAATTACATTATCCATTGTATGTAATACTTCCTCTATCCGTTTTTAAAATTTATCCGTCTCTTTACAGGTCAGTGGGATCCATCAAAAACCTCAATAGACGAAATTTTCCAAGCTAGTATGGTTATCCTGGAACTAGCTATCCTTGAAGTCAGGGCCCAAATCTTAGGAGGAGTTTGCATTTTCGATTTAGGCGATCTTTCAATCCAGCAGGCTTGGCATTTAACACCAACTATCGCGGCTAAAATGATTCAGATCATGGTGGTAAGTGTAACACCATCTTGCCTCACTTTATAAATACTAAAGGACCAGGTTAAGTACAATATAATAAATTAAACTAATTTGATATAATTCAGAATAATTGCGGCTATAATTCAAAGTAATGGCGAAAATTCAAAGTAATGGTGAAAATAATGGCAATGTGCCTTGAATAATTCAAGTTCAAGCAACGGGTTCGAGGCCATACGAGTTACATGGAAGTTGAGGAACTAATAGAAAGACTACGCCTTCAGCTCTATACCACAAGTCGAGTGGATATGCACAGATTGAGTTTATTTGCTCAAATCGAGTTTATTTGCACATTTAACTTAAACGTAAGAAGGACGTGCCACATACTGGGAATGCAGTTTCACAATTTTTGCCTTTTGGTTGCAATTGTGAGCCTTTGGAAATTGATGCCGTAAAGTCGATTGCTATGTTCTGGATGAGGTTATCAAACAAGGATGATAATTATCAAGGACGATAATTACGAAAGATGACAATTATCGAGGATGATAATTATTAAATATGGTAACTATTAAAGATGATAATTATCAAACAAAGAATATAATTATCAGTTCACGACTGTACTTAAAATTGGTAAATAAGGCGAAGAACAAATCGAGTGAAAGTGCAGCAATGGCACCAGTTATGATGTATTGCAGTGGTAACTTATCGGTTATTAGCGTTGGCTATAAATAGATTTACTGTTGTTTTCTTCATTTGTGCATCTAAAGTACTTCCAGCTAAGATCTGTTCTTTCCTCTCAGCCTTTTTTCATCCCGGAGATCGAAGTACATTGCATCACAAGGAAGTAAATGTTCAAGCTCAAAACGTTCGCTAAAAATTTACGTCACGATTGAACGTTAACCTAACCTTAATACCCACAGGAAGTGCTTTAAGATTAGGCTTCCTTCGCTGTGCTACATATTATGTACTTATTAAGCTGTACGTACCATTAAAAAAAGGAACAATGAGTGTCTATTGGAAAAGGTTTAGAATATATCTCTATAGATGAAGTATGTAAACGTTTTAAATAGTAACTAGTTTATGGAGAGTTTTGCAAGATATTACTGTATGCAAAATTACATGATAATGCAGATGTATAGGTATGCATAAATATAGATGTGTACAAGTGTTAAATAGGAGAGTTAATTACGGTAAAGAGAGATGTTATTAATAACTGAAGAACGAGGTAATAAATAATTTTAAATTATTTACACCTAGTTATTAGATATTGATGAAAATACATTCATATTCATAAATAGTTTTCCTATTTTCAATACAATTGGTTAATTATTTTGCTACATTACAGGATTAATAACAATTATTATAGTAGTAATAATTGAGAGTGGGTTGATTAAATTTCCCACAATATTATAATGAGAGAAAAAGTTTCCGTTGAAATTTGTATATTCAAATAATAAGAAAGAACCCCTCGAAGTAGACTACCTATACAGAATGCACGTATGTGTGTACACTCAGAGAAAAATTAAATGTCCGTTTTTTGTTGGCCGCGCACATCGTTTGTAGTGAAGGGTGGTAGTCTGATCCATAAATTCAGCAGGGTACTAATATAGGCTAAGATAGCACAACGATATACACGACCAACAAAAAAACGGACATTTAATTTTTCTCCGAGTATACATGCACCTAGCTCTAATATTAACCAACCAAATTCACTTTCAATGATTTTTCCGTTACTGAATTAAAGGTTGTATAAGTGATTTCTTTATGAGCATATTTGCCGCTTATAGCTTTCATTAATTCACCTTTGGGCGTTCCGTGCCTTTGCTAAGTGTATCGAAGAAATATAGTTGACCTTACACTAAATTCAAGGTTAATTGCCGGTACATAACTTATGGTAGTTTTTCGTTTAAATTTGCTAACGTGTTTACAAATAGAAACATTATTTCATATTATTTTTATTTTTTGGCAAATCAAATAGACATTATTATTCGTATTAATTCAATTTTTCTCCATTATTTCTTTTTTTTTTAATTCCAGACGTCCCATCCTATGAAAGTCTACGCCCTTCACGTAGTCAACCAATCATGGGTATTCGACATGGTCTACAATGTCTTCAAACCTCTTCTAAGCACTAGAATGAAGGAAAGGCTTTTCTTCCATGGGGATAATAAGGAATCCCTTCATCAACACATAGACCCGAAATATTTGCCTGAACGATACGGCGGAAATCATCCAGATTATAACTACAACGATTGGATAGAATACTTTAGAAGAACTGATGCCATCATAAAAGAGTTAAAATCCATGGGATACGATACCTCAGAAGAAGACAATAACAAAACCGAGCAATAATAAAATAAAACGAAAACAACACCGAACAAAAACATGCTCAACTGCAAAAAGCAAATTTGTTACGAATTATTATAAAGTTGTTACTGTATGTATGCTTTAGCGTTTAGGACAATTAGAAAGCTTTATTACCTGTTGTGAATCATTGTATGTTTTTAATATAAGCAATGTTTGTGTAGTGAGTGCAGACCGAAGAAATAAAGTTAAAGATAAAGTTTTTATTATTGTAAATAAATTATTTGGATATTTATGTGTTTACTTTTCAACCGCCAAGGATGTCATTGATTCCGTTGCAATTATTGATACAGACAGTTTACAACTTCTATATCTAAGCATTAGGAGGGGCGAAGGTTCAATTTTTTAGCTCTAGTTTCCTCATTTAATGAAACTAAATCAGTTCGATTTTGAAGGAGATAGTGTACGTAAATAAAATTCTAACTAATGTAAGTAAACCATTCATTCAAATTTAATTTTTAGGAATTATCACATTTATGTTGTTAAGTTGTGTCTGTGTATAATTAAACTTGCACCAGTAATTCTGGTTGTCTAACCAGAACAATAATTACTTCATTAACCAAGTGCAGAACATCACAGATAGTATTAAAATTTCATAAAGCATTTGAATCAATTCAAGCTCTATTTCTTCACGAAAAAACTTGCAATACAAAACTCGTTTATGTTCGCAATTAAAATTTATTTTCAGGTCTATTAAGATTTAATGTTATCACTGGTATATTTATTAGTTCATCGACGATTGCACAAGTCATATCTCCGAGAAATTTCCGCTGTCAAGTGTTTGTTTGCGCAGAGCCTGCGAAGTAAAATCATCGTTGGGCAAGAGTAAAGAGCGGTTTAACAACAGAGATATTGTTTATTAATCAAACAAATCAATGCACGTACCTATCTCTACGTCAAAAGTTGAAGTTTAGTCGTCAGGATTTTTCATGTATAGACAATCATTACGAGCTCATAGACCAAAGTGATTAGACGAGAAAATGCCTTCTCAGTTTGTGATTCCTGAGGATGTTGGGGAAAGACTGGATGAATTTCGTGGTATCATTGCTGGTAAATAAATTATTTTTATAAAATTGAAACTTTACCTATATCATACTTAGAGTAATCAAAATATCATTCTGCAGAGAAACAAATTCAGACGAGAACAGACGACGAATTCCTGGAAAGATTTTTGCAGCTAAGGCGATATGATGTCCAAAAATCATTCGACAAACTAAATCATTATGAAAGTTTCAAGTCAAAGGATGATAATGCTTTGATAAATATCAATATAGGAACTGTTAAGAAAGCCATAGAGAGCAAAGTCATTGATTTGCTTGAATATAATGATTCCAGTGGACGCAGAGTAATTTGGGTTAAAGTTGGATTGTGGGACCCAAGTTCTTTAACGGCTGATGAATATTTGCAGGTAAACTATTGTATATTAATAGTTACTAATTTCAATCTGATATTATAATAAAAACGATATAGATTAATAAATAAAAGTAACTATAAGACTAATTTTTTTTAGGTCACTGCTCTAATGGCTGATGTAGCAGTGGTGTCCAAAGTAGAATCAAATCCTATCGTCGCAAAGATAATTTTTGATATGCAAGACTTTGGTATGAGGCACTTAAACGGACTGTCTGCGAAATTCGCGAAGAAGATGATTCATTTTTTGGGCCAATGCGTGCCCGTTATCATTAACTCAGTCTATATCATAAGGGAACCGAAATTGTTCTCCCTGATTTATAATATGTTTAAACCATTCTTGGACGATAGAACAAAGCAACACATGAAGTTCTTAGGCCAGGATCTGGTGGGGTTGCAAGAATATATAAAACCTCACGTTTTACCCCCTGAGCTTGGAGGGACAAACGAGGATTCAAATCCTGAAAGATTGTTGCGCATACTAGAGTCTCCTGAGGTTCAGGGAGACTTGAAAAAATCTGGGTACAAATTCTTCGAGGTCTAAGCTTTAGACCATAGACTTAAGGGTTTAAGTGCTGCTTGTGCATGCACGATCATTATTTATTTGATCTGATAGGTAAGTCGAGGGAAAACTGCCTTTAAAAATAAATATTAAAATTTATATTTTATTTTTGTATTTATTAGATATTTGGTTTTGATATTCATTTAACTAAAGGTTATATTTGGTTCAAATTTTTAAATACTTATAATATTATAATTATATTGTAAAAGGAAAAAATCAATCAACATAATTAGTAAAATTGACAAGTTAACAACTGAGGAAAAGTTTATTTGGTGTTTAATCTTATAAATCTAACACATCAGCAAACAAATTAAAGGCCTAAAACTGCAAAAGCAAACATTAAGGAATATAAGAAAACTCCAATAGAAATACTTATTAAAACAAGTAAGGAACCAACTACAAAGAAAAATAATAGAAAATAAATATGGAGTGGTCTCCACTTGACTTTCTCGCATATTTCTAAGTTGTACTAGACAAGATAAAACATATTCACATTAGGATTCAGAGCGATTTTTGAATAATTTTGATATTATATACACAGGTATTAAAAAAAAAAGATAAAAAAAGATCACTTCCGGTTGGGTAATTCTGCTAAACTTTGATATATGTGAGTTTTTCGTTATTTCCAAAGCAAGTATAAAATTTGAAACAAATATCTTCAAACAAAAGGGCACCTTACTTGAAAGAGTTCTACTTCCGTTTCAAGTAAACTACCACTTCCGATTATCCGAATAAAGCCAAAAGTTATATATATATATATCGTGTTTACACACATATCCACACAAACATACACCAAAGCAAAAATGGGCCAAATCGACTCAGAATCACTCAAACGTCGAGATTCATCAAAATCTCAATTTTTTTTTTCGAATGATCACTATACTTTCTCTGCGAGAAAGTAAAAAACGAAGGCACTTGTTATCATCAAGTTTAAGGCAATCTATCGAATTCGCTGAAATTAATCAACATGACCAATAAAAAAGTGATAAAAGAAGAGACATGAAAGAAATCCGAAGTTGAAATTGAGAAAGTGGCTGGAAGAAAAGAAATGAGAAAAGAATAAAAGAAATATTAGGAAATTAAAAAAAAGAGATGTACACTTACCATAAGAAGACAGATAATATACCAAGTATAAATATAAGTAATTATAAAATTATTAATCATTAACATGAATCATCCAACTATTAATAAAGCTATATTATGTGATGCTAGAGAGAAGTTCTCGCAATTTTCAATTAATTTTTATATTATATACATTCAGTTCTCGAATTCAATAAACAATTTTTTTCAGAAATAATTGTCCAGCCAATTTCTCTTATTAGAGTTATAAAAAAATTATAAGTGCAACGTAATATGAGGAAACAAGTTAAATGACAACGGAGTAAATATTATTTTGGATGTTTAACCAAAATAATATTTTAAGGTAATAATAGAAAATTAATCAGTATAGTATGTAATGTAAAATAGATAAGAATAGAAGTAGGTATATCTGTTAAATGTATAAAACAATTTGTATGTAGACGTGCCTCTGGTTAAGTGAAGTGGGGTAAGTGTGTGATAGTTTTTGCATACTTCACTTTTAGATCGTTACTTTAATGAGTGAATGGAGTTGAAAATAAAATTTCCAGTACTTTCTTGACTGTTTAATATTTCATAAGGCTACCGGTTTCGCCGCTAAATTGCGGCTTCTTCAGGCCTTTGTAGTCAGTAATTTACTTCTTGTCACTGACACGTATTGGGTAAATTACACACTCGCCACATTTACGCACTTACCACACTTCACCTTAATATGTTTTTCCGGTTGCTAATAGTGATAGATTTGAGTGTTTCTTGAAATTGATATTTTAAATTTAGAGTTTTTTTAAATAAGTCGGTCTTGGTAGTGAAGGAAGAAGATTTCATTTTTGGTTTAACTCTCTAAATTAATTCATTCGTTTCTTAATGAATTTTAATAATAATAAATTTTAAGTTTAAAATTACAAGCTGTAGATTTTTCAAAGCAAATTTAAACAAACAAAGTTTAAATTCTTTTTGTGTATTTCGAGAAAACGGCAGTCTTATAATTGAATACAACATTAAAAAAATACTGTCATATGTGTACTGTGTAAATGTTTATAAATCCCATAAAGGACTTGGTTCGGTAACTCATCGAATAAAGAACACTTTAAAGTGGTTAATAATAGACACTTAACTCATTTTCAGAAGAAAAATGGTATTGTTTCAGTACACTACTGAATCACTCATATAATTCTAACCAGTTCGAAGTACTGGCATGCTTGCTACTATGCCATATAAATAAAAATATAAATTTATTGTGTATATAAATAATAAGGTTGAAGAAAAAATGTTAATGTTTACAAAATATGTAGGTACGTATGTTTCAGAAATAAATACCTTCAAATTTACATTTTTTTATTTGCACAACTTATATGTACATATGAACTTAAATATATAATAAGACAATAATTTAAATGAGTCAACTTTGTCCTCCTGTACACTCGTGGTGCTTTGCAGAAAACGTGCGGACGTAATTGTATTATTAACTAATTATTAAGAACGAAATTGCCATATTTATTACCATATCATTACCACATTACTATGAACGCATGTATTTCCCTCTGATGCAAATGGCAACGGCACGTTAAATAATTCGTAACAACAAACTAAATAATAATTAAAATCAAGTGAACCTGCAGGTTGCCGGCAGCGCAAAGAGTGGGAGAGAGACAGCATCACAATAACCTGGTATCGCCGTTTCAAAAATTATTGTGCAGTTTTTATAAGGCGGTCAACATTGATCGGTGTGATCACATTTGAATTGTCAGTCTTGATTTAAAGTTTGTTGATTTCTGCTCTTCAGTGTTGACTTGTGGTAATTATGCCGCCCGAAAGTGACATTGTTAACGGCGAGGGAAAGCCATTGACCGAAGCGGATGTTAGGGAATGTTTGGACGAATTGAGGACCTTGGCAGAAAGTAAGTTCTTTTACGACTAGGAGCATTTTTAATACTTATATCGCAGTCATTGGAAATGTTCAGAGACTATAGTTTCCCATATTCTTTCTAATGTTGATTCGAATCAAAAACTTGAAGAGATTTAATTGAATCGGTTGTGCATCAGGTATTGTACATACATTCGCTGAAGATTTTTCATTCTTGTCAACGTTCTTCTTATTGAGTGGGTCAAGGATAAAGAATTTTAAAAGTTCTTCTTATTTGTAGATTGGAATAATTTAATCTAAATATCATATTATGCGAAATATTTTTCCCGAACAAGACGTATGACATATTTTGTCATACTTATTTAAAAACCTTTACTAATTAAAGAAGTAATAATTGTAATTACACCTTGTGCGCCAACGAGCATTTTTATTTCTTCAAACTCGTATTCTTAGTGGAAATTAGCTCCTTTTGTCGATCAATTTGCAGTAATGCATGACCAAGATGCATTATCTTCTCATAATAATTCTTCACGCAGGCGCAAGGCTAATTTTACGATTTGTAAGCATATGAAATAGGTTTTTTTGAGAAATACCCTATCCTTCTATGAATAATTTCTGAGAAATATAGTACGTTATTATCGTTATTTCCCTAATACAGTGTAATCTCGGTAGTCCGAACTGATAGCTGGAAGGGGATGTTCGGATTTCTGAAAAGTTCGGATTACAGAAAGTATTAGGAAAAAGGCTGTAAAAAAGATTAAACAGTATGTATTATTGCACATAACCATGTATGTATGTACCTACATATTTTTGATATTTTTACTTATATAAAAAGTAGGTATGTATGTATATGTTTTATTTAAAACTCTAGTTACATTAAAAAACAAAAATCAGTCTTTTTTAAAGTAGTTTTTCTTTGTTTCGTCAGTTCGGATTACTGGAGTGTTCGGAGTACCGAAGTTCGGACTACCGAGATTACACTGTATTAGCTTGTAGATGCAGTTTTTTCAAAGAAAATTTACGTTGGGAAACTTTGCTCAACGCAATTGGTATTAAATCAACTCATTTGTTAGTAAATTATAACGCACGCATTTTAATTGCAGGTTTTTAAGAAGCATGACTTCTATGTTCTTATTATCTATGCGTATTTACCTGAATGTGCATAATATTTACGTTCATTTTCTATGTATTTTAAGTTCTATGTATTTTGTTCTATGTATTTTATGTTTTCTGTATTTTGTGTTTGGCATCGTTCGAGCAAAATTGACTTGTAGGTCAACATTGACGTGGCTAGCGCCCAGTAATGTCAAGAGTAACAAGTGCAACTAAATGTACTTGTGTACTTACATGAGTGATTCTTGTTTTAAAATTAATGCTTTATGCAGATTTTACGTTAATTATTGCGAACACTTAGGTTAAAATAAGTTCGTTATCTGTTCCAGGTGACGAGCAATTAAGAAATTTGAGGACAGACGATGTTTACCTTCTACGGTTTCTGCATGCTTGCCAGTTTAACTTTCGATGGGCTTTCAAGAGAGTAAGTATGCATATTTATTTCTACGTTTCCCTAAATTAATTTAATAAAAAATATTTTATTTTTGGTTTATATTTTGCCCTAGAAATAACTATCGGCTAAATAAACGTTAAAAGATTACCCACAAAAAATTAAGTTAATTTACAGTTTGTAATAAAAAGGTAATGTTAATGTTCGCATAATATGTAAATGTTTGCATTAGTGAATAAAAAGTGAAAAACATTTATGTTAGGTTATAATTGACGGTTTTACTTAAAGGAAAAGTAATTGTTTTTTTTTCTCGAATAAACATTACAAAGAAATAATTTGTGATTTTCAGATGAAAGCCTATTGGACCCTCGTGACAGAACAACCAAATTGGTTCCAAACCGGAGGTCCTTTGGAGCACAAGGACCATCTCCAATTAAACGCTAAACAAATTGCAGGACGAGACAGAGAAGGACGACCTTTATATATTAACAAAATAAGCAGCATTAATCCTTCAAAGATAGGAATTTATGAAGCTGCCCACTTAGACGACATTTGGCTCGAGTCGATTATTGACTCCCCCTTGGCCCAAAAGAGCGGAATTACGATTCTTCTGGACGTGGCTAACACTCCATGGAAATTAATGAAATGGGCTACACCATTTAATATTAGCATAGGAATAAAGAAATTAGAACTGTATCCTATAAAAGATATAGTGGTTCATGTGGTCAACACAACGTTCGTCATGAGCGCGGCCGTGAAGATGATGTGGCCATTCTTGAATGCGAGAATGAAAGAAAGGGTAAGTGTATGAAATTTAACATTTACATTACCTATATTTAATAGTTACTGATAGTATTAATTTTATAGGATGAATGTAATAAAACATGTACGTTCCTGATAGTATTTGTTTATTCATTAGACTACTAGTTTCGCCCTTCGGGCATCCTTAGGTCTCTCTAATAAGTTATAAATTACCCCTAAAGGGTGAAACTAGTAGTCTAATGAATAAACAAATGGTATCAGAAACGTATATGCTTTATTACATTTACCCTATAAAATAAGATGGCCCGGTAAGAATATTGATATACTGCTATTAAGGCCAAGTTCAGTTGCCGATGCATTAAATTATGAACTTGTTTTCTTTTTATGTGCATACACAATTTATAGCTTAGTTACATGCACGTATATTATATAACTTGGTCAGCTATATTATCGTACGTAGCTTGAAAATAATTAAATGTCCGCTTTTTATTTCTAGCGCATCGTATAAATCAATGGATAACTTTAATCTGATTTCAATGAATAACAGAAGGGGTTTATTCGGGTATTAATAACACTTTTGACATTGAAAATTAACTACCTGGTGGGTACACCCCACTTGGTTTTGTTTTACCCAACGACTAGATACAATTACATAAAACCATGCGAGTAAAGATTAAACAATCCTCTACAATTTCCGAGATTAGGATTTACTGCAGAATAATGAATAGGATACCAAAGAGTGTAATCTCGTAAATCTGGTATAATTAAGTATTTTAAATTAGTTATTTTAAATTAATTATTTTGTTTCAAATGACTGTTGTTTAATTGCACGCTACGGCTGCTTATGCCGCAGTCTCCTGAAGTGCAAGAACGTTTGTAATTACTCCAAACTTTGTCTCAAAGAAAAGTGGTTCTTTTTCGAATTTACCGCCGGGTATCATTCACCGCGCCATTCGCTCGACTGGAAACAGGTTTTCGTTTCAATTCCAAATAATGTGAATATAATCGTGAAAAAAACCGGGCGTCAGTTATATAAGTATTGTTTTAAAACGTTGGTTGGGTCTTCCGCCAATCCAACCATGTCTTACAAACAATACTTTGTTTTTCTCGTTTGGCCAGTTTATGTGTGGTGCCAAGAAAATCAGGAGTACTGCGGGTACAACGCCCACTACGAGAGGTGCATCAGTGTCTACAGATTGACTTGTTACAACTTCAGCAAATCTATCGATCCTTGGTACGAATTTGATCCTTGCATTCCTGGATGTGTTTGTGATCATGGATACATAAGGGACGAGTATTCCTACCAATGTGTCCCCCCAGAATATTGTCCTAACATTGGATATTGCCCCCCAGGGAGTAGTTTCGAATTTTGCAAACACTGTGATGGGTACCAGCAAAGTTGCGACGACTACGGCCATCCTGACCCGATGTATTGTCCTGATGAGTGCAAGTCAGGATGTTATTGTGATGGAGACTTAGTCTTCGACAACAAATCGAAAAGCTGCGTTCCTGTTGAACAGTGTACTTGCCCTGAAAATGAGTACTTTGAACCTTGTCACCTGGTGTCATGGCCTGCTTGCTGGCCTGGTTGCACCTGCAAACCAGGTTTTATTTCTGTAAACAGCATATGTGTTCCCAAGCCCCAGAAGCCGAAGAAATCATCCAAACGAAGTAAACGCTTTTTGTTAAATTTTTTTGATTATAAATAAATTTATACCAATAAATTATATTCAATAAAATACCATTACACTTTACTTATAGTTCCAATAATAAAGTTTACATATCTATATTAAATCTCATGAAATTCAAGTTTAAACTTAATTGACGTGTTACGTAAGACATGGGTATAATGTATCTAATATTTAATTTATTAGTTGTTTTACAGCGCTTGAGAGCTTGTAGGTAATTGTTGTACTACGTCGAAAAAAGTGGTAATTAACCAATTTATAGCAGTATTCAATTAATTTTATTTAATAGTTAATTCAAACGAATCCATTGTTGTCTCCCAGTAATTAGAACACTAAAAAATACGAGTCGTCAATCTAATGCAAACAATCAACTTTACTATTAAAATTAATTAATACCGACCGTATCAATAAAACTTGTTTGTCAAATTTAATTTAGCGCACTTCCGCGCACCAAATTTCTGCTTGTTTAACAAGTAGTGTCTGAAAACACATTGTTTTTCGCCCACCTTGAAGGTTTTTACCCAAAAGTGGGCCGCTAATTAGAATTGTTGACCACAAGATCAGCAATTAGTTCCAAAGCAACAATGTTCCGGTATGCAAATATTCTTAATAAAGGCACGTGGTATTAAAGATTGAGTTTTTCTGTAACAATTCGTGACCAACAATGGAATGATTATAAACCTCCGAAATTGTGTCTTAAGTAAATGATAGTATATTGGTTTTCGTGGCAGGTTTGGTTACTGCTAGGAATGGTACGTAAAACTGCGGATTACATAGTACTGTGCATTACACAGTATTTGTTCATATACTAAGTATATATTATTAGATTTTTCCGAAAATTATTCTAATATTTTGCCAGTCGCTATTCCATGTAACACATTACACACCATAAGTACATTTTTTTTCAATAAAAAAATTTCCCGCGAGCGGGTGCAATACGCACTGCTGCCAATTTCTTTAGAAAACTGCATAAAGTGATCACATTAAGAATTAACGTTTTACTATAGCTACTAGGATAAAAATACATAACCTCAACTGTCAAAAATGACGTTTCCCTTAGACAATTATTTTATTTTTTACAAAATAATTATTAATGCTCGGGAGAAAAGTTTTGTATACACACTCGGGTGTTAGACACGTAATACTCCCTCGAATTTTTAATTCCCTCGTCTCAGGAGCAATACGTTGCCTAACTGCCATGGTGTATAAATAACAATTATAAAACTGTAGCGAATTTTTATTTATCGGTCACGATACCCCAGGTTACGGAAAAAAAGGAGTACGTGTGACGAAAGAAAATAAGACAGTTCGTGAGATACAATTAATGAGATTTAATAACGCAAATTAGGGTTTATTTAACGACCCTTAATCTCCTAGAAGGAGGATACGACGTTATTATTCTGCAATCAAACGAGCACGCTCGTATAATTATCGAGGATTTATATGGAAAAACTGAATTGTCTGACGCAGTGAGTACCACCAACTAGATCATCGCCAGGAATCGTCAACGCTTAATACCCACCCTCATCTACATCCGTGGAGGGAATATCTACCAACCTCATCACGTAGGAACCATCAACATCAACCCTCGGAGAGAAAGAGACAACCATAAATAAGATCGTTTCAATCACTGAATAATATCATTTTAATTCGTGTCGATTAGATATTGAAATATACAGGGTGTCCCATCCTCGGCGGATCGGTGGATTGTGGCTTTATTACTGAAGATAGATCAACTGTGTAAATACAAAAGTTATATAGCATTAAAAAAGGTTCCTTCTTAAAATATTTTTGATCTCCTAATATAATTAAGGGACGTGCAGTGGACATCATTTTCTTAAATGGCACCTCACCATTTTAAATTTTTTTCTTAAATCTACTTATTTAGACCTTTCCAATGGTACCGGGTTTGTAATGTCTAAACTCAACATTTTTCGAGATATTAATT
>JAWQRP010002697.1:0-14904 GCA_033557875.1 Quadriops clusia | reverse complement strand
CAGACAGACAAAAAAGCAAAAAAGGGCCAAATCGACTCAAAATCTCTCAAAACGTCGAGAATCATCAAAATCTCAAAAATTTTTTTCCGCATGATCACTATACTTTCTCTGCGAGAAAGTAAAAAAACTTAAATAAAAAATACTAAAATAGCACTAAAATAAAAATCTGTAATAAAAATAACAACTATATGAGGACAAGTTACCTATGTCCAACTACAAGTAATTACTAACGTATTTATCATTTCTAAACAAATGCAAAAAGTTGCGGAATTATTATGATCCGACGAAAACCAGTCAATTCTGGTAACCATCTAGCTTCAATCCATTAAAACTAGTTACTTAAAAGCGATTCAATCCTTGCAAATTGCAAAATATAAGAGCAAACAGGTTTAATTTATCACGAAATGAGGTTGTGCTGTTTACATATTGGCTCAACTTTGCCCATACCATGAAAACCCATACACCAAAATTTTCCACACATACTGCATTTTAAGTACTCAAAACCCATTGATTGCATGAATCTAATTTCATTAAAACTACTTAATTACCTACCATAATTCATAATAAGTATACAACAAAACAGAAGCATATCTTTCAGACATGTCACACCTACCATTTCAAATTTGAGTCTTGTTCATACCGCTATCTACTCATTAAACTCTTCAAAGAGCAATTTTTGCACGAATGCTATCTTTAGAACTGGTTATTTCGAATAATGTCGGAATTAACTGCAGACACACAAAACATGACAAGTATAACAATAAAGTACTGCTTATAGGTGTCGTTTATAAATCTAAATTAATAAAATCAATATGCCACCATCTACTGTAAGTAAATTATTAAAATTAACAGTTAAACAAAATAGAAACTGCACTATATACTGACCAAAGAACAATCTTGATTGTACAATATAATTTTTTTTTTCATTTTTAAATTTCGAAGGCACAAGGTAATCGTCAAAGACAAAAGAATTGAAATCTTTTTTGTCCTTGGCATTTTCTTCATGCCTTTGAAATCTAATAATAAAAAATTAATGTGCAATCATTAATATTCCGTGGTCAGTACATAATAATGTGCACATTTTATTTTGATTAAATGTATGTTTAAGCGGCAATAGCAATGACTTAGATAAATTTCGACTTTTTTGCCTAAAAAATCTAACGTAACAGAATGCCCGACAATAGTTAAGGGTCTATTCTCACAAACGTGCAGCGGACGGACAGAACAAGGTCAGGACAATTCCGCTTGTACGAGTTTTAAATGCTTGTATTTACACATGTCGCCAACGACCGTGCAGGGCACCGACTGAGCAGAGCCTATGCCTTGTGTACTAATTTGCTCTGACCTGACCGTGGTCTGTCGATCGCTGCACGTGTGTGTGAATACACCCTAAAGGTTAAACGACATCTTATTCATCATCCAAGTGACATTGCCAATATTTTTGTACCTGTATGTTGTACTACAAAAATTAATGCTCGTTCCTTTTTTTCCTTGCAGGTATATTTTCGTATTATCAAGAAAGTAAGAGCTCCAAGATTATGGAGTCGTTCAAAAATATGGTACCTCAATTTGCTACCGTACTTAGAGAGGGCGAGAAGCTAACGCTTCGGGCAGAAGATTTGGTACTGGGCGACGTAGTCGAAGTGAAATTTGGCGACAGGATACCAGCGGACATTCGAATCATCGAGTCGAGGGGCTTCAAGGTGGACAACTCCTCGCTGACGGGCGAGTCGGAGCCACAGAGCAGAAGCCCCGAGTTCACCCACGAGAACCCACTAGAAACCAAAAATTTAGCTTTCTTCTCAACTAACGCTGTAGAAGGCACTGCCAAAGGTGTTGTGATCAGTTGTGGTGACAATACTGTTATGGGACGTATCGCAGGTCTTGCGTCGGGCTTGGACACAGGTGAAACACCAATCGCCAAAGAAATTCATCATTTCATTCAACTCATCACTGGCGTAGCCGTGTTCTTAGGTGTTACATTCTTTGTTATTGCATTTATCCTCGGATACCACTGGCTTGACGCTGTTATTTTCTTAATCGGTATCATTGTAGCCAACGTACCTGAAGGTTTACTAGCTACTGTAACTGTATGCCTGACCCTCACGGCTAAGAGAATGGCTTCCAAAAACTGCTTGGTCAAGAACTTGGAAGCCGTCGAGACTCTAGGCTCCACCAGCACCATCTGCTCAGATAAGACCGGAACCTTGACTCAGAACCGTATGACTGTCGCTCACATGTGGTTCGACAATCAAATCATCGAAGCTGACACTACTGAAGATCAATCTGGAGTTCAATACGATCGCACTAGCCCTGGATTCAAGGCCCTCTCTCGAATCGCTACTCTCTGTAACCGAGCCGAATTCAAAGCCGGACAAGATGGCGTACCTATTCTTAAACGAGAAGTTAACGGCGATGCCTCCGAAGCAGCTCTTCTTAAGTGCATGGAACTCGCCCTAGGAGATGTCATGAGCATCAGAAGGAAGAACAAGAAAGTCTGCGAAATTCCATTTAACTCTACCAACAAGTACCAAGTGTCTGTCCATGAAAATGAAGATCCTAACGACCCTCGCCACCTCTTGGTGATGAAGGGAGCTCCTGAAAGAATTTTGGAACGCTGCAGCACCATTTTTATCTGTGGAAAGGAGAAGGTTTTGGACGAAGAAATGAAGGAAGCATTCAACAACGCGTATTTGGAATTGGGAGGCTTAGGAGAACGTGTACTTGGTTTCTGTGATTTCCATTTGCCCACCGACAAGTTCCCGCTCGGCTTCAAGTTCAACTGTGACGATCCCAATTTCCAACTTGATGGGCTCCGCTTTGTAGGACTCATGTCCATGATTGATCCCCCCCGAGCTGCCGTACCCGACGCTGTCGCCAAGTGCAGAAGCGCTGGTATCAAGGTCATCATGGTCACTGGAGATCACCCGATCACCGCCAAAGCCATCGCCAAATCCGTAGGCATCATCTCTGAAGGAAACGAAACCGTTGAAGACATCGCCCAGAGACTAAACATTCCCGTATCTGAAGTCAACCCACGTGAGGCCAAGGCTGCCGTTATCCATGGATCTGATCTGAGGGAACTGACCACGGACCAATTGGATGAAGTGCTTAGATACCATACTGAGATTGTGTTCGCTAGGACATCTCCGCAACAGAAGCTTATTATTGTGGAGGGTTGTCAGAGGATGGGAGCCATTGTTGCTGTAACTGGTAAGTTATATTCTACTATTATTATTTTTATTTTATACATTTGAAGAGACAAGTGCATATAGGAACAAATAATGTGTATATAATTTGCACTAGACCATCACCTCCATGAAACTGAAATTATCAATTAATTAAAGTTAAAAGTAAAAACCTTAGTAGAATTGTGTCATTTTTATGTACCTATTCATCTTTATACACTGTGTTTTATTTATACTTATTATATAAGGTTTTCATCAGTTTTTACGATCCTTTGACGATGTGTATAATTAAAATTCATATTGACTACCTGTAAGTAAATTTTTACTATTAACTAAAACTGGTACAGACTTAAGTTTAGATTCTATTGGTTATATTAACATTACTTATTCCTAATATATACTTGTCTCTTGAAGATGGTGTTAAGTGAAACCAGTAACCGAATAAACATTTTGTCAGAAAATACCATCAGTAATTCATTTTATAAATCGGATATAGGACAATTAGTAGGAAGACAATTAGTAGAGTGACAACTGGTAGTAAGACAATTCGTAGGATAGGACAATTCGTTGGAAGGACAATTCGTAAGATGTATGGTCCATGGGAGGGGGTTGTCGTGTCATTCTGTAGTGTTAAATTGTCTTCATGTTAAAGTTTCTAAGTGTTAAATTGTCTTCATATTAAATTTTCTTAGTGTTAAAATTGTCTTCATGTTAAAAATTTCTTACTGTTAAATTGTCTTCATGTTAAATTTTCTTACTGTTAAATTGTCTTCATGTTAAATTTTCTTAGTGTTAAATTGTCTTCATGTTAAATTTTCTTAGTGTTAAATTGTCTTCATGATAAATTTTCTTACCGTTAAATTGTCTTCATGTTAAAGTTTCTTAGTGTTAAATTGTCTTCATGTTAAATTTTCTTAGTGTTAAATTGTCTTCATGTTAATTTTTTTTAGTGTTAAATTGTCTTCATGTTAAATTTTCTTACTGTTAAATTGTCTTCATGTTAAATTTTCTTAGTGTTAAATTGTTTTCATGTTAAATTTTCTTAGTGTTAAATTATCTTCATGATAAATTTTCTTACCGTTAAATTGTCTTCATGTTAAAGTTTCTTAGTGTTAAATTGTCTTCATGTTAAATTTTCTTACTGTTAAATTGTCTTCATGTTAAATTTTGTTAGTGTTAAATTGTCTTCTACCAATTAGCACACTACCAATTGACCTATACTACGAATTGTAATCCTATGAAATATCATCATACAAGTTGTCATACTACGAATTGATTACCTACCAATTGTCTGGACCCCTTATAAATCATCCTAGGTGTATCTCAGATTTTAGACAAATCAATCTAATGTTTTTTTTTGTACTAGAGACTATAGTTTGCATCTGACAAATGCTAATGATTATTTATTCCTGCAAATGATTATTAGAAAAGAATTAAATGTGCATATATATATAACATATTGGTTAATTCCAATGTTAACAAAAAATTGTAAACAACCATATTTAGTATCGAATAAGTAAGACATGAAATATACCTTTAACTAGGTGATGGCGTTAACGACTCACCCGCCTTGAAGAAAGCTGACATTGGTGTGGCCATGGGTATCGCCGGTTCAGACGTATCTAAACAAGCAGCCGACATGATCCTTCTCGACGACAACTTCGCGTCGATCGTGACGGGTGTAGAGGAAGGTCGTCTCATCTTCGACAACTTGAAGAAATCCATCGCTTACACCTTGACTTCCAACATTCCCGAAATCTCACCTTTCCTTGCTTTCATTTTGTGTGATATCCCTCTACCTCTCGGCACAGTAACTATCCTTTGCATCGATCTCGGAACAGACATGGTGAGTTTCACTTTGATTTTGGACTTTTATGTGACCTGAATGTTATTACACTAAGGCATCAATACCAGATTTAAAAGAAACAAGTCTAAAAGAACCTAATGAATAATGTGTGTAGGTACCAGCAATTTCGCTAGCGTATGAAAAAGCTGAATCAGATATCATGAAACGGCGCCCCCGTGACCCTTTCGGGGACAAATTAGTTAACGAAAGGTACACATACCTGCCAACTGAAACGCATGTAGTTCAATTTGTTACAATTTTTTGCACAAGTAGGCTCGGTTTTGAACAGTTCTGACCACCGCATTTCTTTGCGTTACAAATAGAAATGCATTGTTCAAAGTAGTTGAATTACATTTTGTTCGAAAGGTTACGGTACTCTAAATTGCAAACCGAAGGTACGTCTTAAGAGTTAAGTACGTAATCATAAGTTATGAAATTATTTGCTCCTACCAGTAGGCTTCAAATCCACCCATTTTATTAATTTTGTACGTTTACTTCATTTTTTTTGGGCATTTAATTAGAATTAGAGAGCTATTTTTTACTGGGTAAAATCTTTAGACTATTCGAATGCGTTTTTTGTATTTTGATTATTTTTATTATTATTTGATTTGATCCTGCTATTTAATTCATTATTGCGCATTTTATATTACAGAAAAATTAATAATGAAAGATTTTACTCAGATTAGGTACTTGAACATTTTAAGTTTTAAATGCTGCTATAAAAAACTACTGCTGAACCTACCCTCACCTAACGGACTGACTTTTTCGGATTTTTTATTCATTATATCATTAAATTATTACCTAATTATGTATTAAATATATGTGATTAAATTTACATAGATTGTCAGATTCAAGAAGGTCGGAGGAAAATTTTTATTACGAAATGACTATTCTGCATGATACGATTGTTACCTACTACATATTTGAATTCATATATATTATAATATTATTGTTAAGAAGTTGGTGTTGAATAATATTTTAAAAATCAATATTACGAACGTTTAGGTACCTGCAATTTCATTGGCGTATGAGGAAGCTGAAGCAGATATTATGAAGAGACCACCAAGAAATCCGTACACGGACAAATTAGTAAATGCTAGGTGCATTAAATTATAATTCTTTTTTTAACTAACCAATTTAATAGAAAACGTTTGATGATTAACTTTTCATTATAGTTGGGTAGATTAACAGACTGGTCTGATGCCTGCGGTGGTATAAAATTAATCGTAATTAAAAATTAACAAATGTAAAATGAATTACAATGCATGGGTACATTTTGACTATATAATTCGAGTAAAATAACATTCTAATAATCACAAAGCAATATGTATTTTTGTGTGTATTAACTGTATTTTTAACCAATGTTCGTTTTGAAAGTGTTCGCCTTTGTGTTCACGTTCACCTTTGTGTTCATGTTCACGTTTATGTTCACAGCCGTGAAGTGAACAAACGGCGAATGCTTTCAACTCGGAAGCCATGTACATAGTGACATTTTTATTAACTCAGGGTTAACTACTAATCAGATGTCTCTATCCGAAAGACGCGCAAAGTACTCACTTGAAATTGTTGCAGGAGTTTTTTCAAATGTAGCTGTTGAGTATTTTGTGCAGTCTGAGGCAAACTTTTGTTGAAGATTTTGTTAACGAAAGTTTGTTGATTCATGATATAGTCATTAGATGGGTGTTTGGTGTAGTAATTTTTTACAATATAGAAAACAAACTGACACACACACAGTCCCATCCTGAATCACAGCAAAAGTTGCGTAGTTGCCCTTGCTTAGCACCGCTTGCCTGACATAGTCTAATCTAGCATAGAATTCTTAGGGAATTGATGTGTCATTCTTGAGACATTTTTTTTATTTCAAAATTGTGATAGTGCTTTTTTTTTAAAGCCAAATTTTTAGCGATATTACTTTTTTGTTAAGAAATCATTTCATGATTTATTTATTTATTTATTGAAAGCTACTACTACATTCTGAATATGTGTTTTTTTAAATTGTCACTTGGTAATGTTTTAGCTACATTATTTTCTTTGAAATATATATTCAGGTTTTTTTAAATTAAAGATTTAATTCAATTTTGCATTTTTAGTAAGTTAGTTTTTTACGTTCATTAGTAACTTATTATTTCGATAGTCCATCTAAGAAAGGTTAGATTTTACAAAGAGCACATCTGCGATTAGATCGTTATTCAATTAGACTTAGGCAAGTCAAGTAGCAGTGCTGGCTTATAAGTGTGACCCAATCATGGCCCCCATTACCCTTATATTTTTTGTTTTGACGTGTATTTGTTTGGCCGCGCTCAGGTCCCTGCCATATCCTTGGCATACGAGGAAGCAGAGTCTGATATCATGAAGAGACGCCCTCGAAATCCTTTCACAGATAAACTGGTCAACGAAAGGTAATAGCCATGTCTCGTGTTCTCTATATTTGGTGGATCGGACTGTATCTGTCGAACGGCTGCATCTCTAGATGTCGCCGGTCGTATGCCATGCGTGCGCGAACTTCTGCTGACCTTATTCTCTTAGCCTGCATTTTCCCATCCGTAATCATTTACAGAATCCCTAATTAAATCATGGCCTCAGTTTATACATAATTTAGAACGAGTTCTGCACTTTTGTGATAAGTCTTTTAAGACTAAAAAAATATACACAAATAAATTCTGTTAGTCTGAATATTGATTTTAAAATCGACTATGTACAACATTCAATCGCAACGATGCCTTATACCCATTCATGTAATAGTTCCACTAGATTCCAATTTACAGAGATTAAGATAAAAATATCACGGTATCAAACTAACTAGAAATTTTTGAAGTTAGAAATGAGCAGTAGTTTTTAGTTATGTATAAACAAAGTGGGCCTTAACGAGAGAGGTAAGTGTTTCGACTGTAACCCTGCACTTTCATTCATTCTGCACTAGCTTCTCAGCAATAAACCAGTCCCCAACTAATATAATCCCCCACACATACTTCTCTACAGGTTATTAACTTATGCATGTCGATTTCTCACTACTAACTTTATGTATTGCGCCGGCCACTACATAGGTGCCTGCTATTTCTCTGGCTTATGAAGCCCCGGAGTCGGACATAATGAAACGCCAGCCGCGCGACCCCTATAGGGACAACTTGGTTAACCGAAGGTGGGTCGCTGCAGCGGTGTCGTTCACGGCTATCGCACCACACAAACAACCTCGGCACCGCGTGTATCGTTGTGTTATCCAAACAATTCACTTTGTTATTCATGTTTGTTCTGTTCAACCTACCTAAATGTACATCTGCGACACTCGTGTTGTGTGCTAAACACAGTGCAATTTATGTCGCAACCAATATTCTTAAGTGCATAACACCATTAAAAAACATTAAAAATACATACAGGGGTTAAAGAAAACTTCCAAGAGTCAATCTTAGAGACAATAAAATTTATATCTCACTGAATTAAACGATTTACTATCATTAATCCTAATTAATTGGTATATAGTTTTGTTTCCTAACCGACCAAAGCACACTTTTCTCAAGACCGTAATCTTCGAAAGTTTTTCCTTTAGACTAGTGTATGATGTTCACGAGTTTGATTTTTGGATCCACTTTTTGTCTTTTTTTTTTGTTTTTAATGGCCGAGGTGTAGTTTGGTGTGATACTAGTAGTGCACTAGTAGCAGCACTAGCCGATATTCTGCTATAGCTGTGTTTTGACACAGTAGTGTTTCCAGTTTATTATTTTACTTTCTTTAACATCTGAACAGATCTGTAGTATTTAATGCATTGAACGGATTCGAATTTTAGTTTCTGTTTTTTAATTGACAATAAGGAGGTGCATGCCCTTTTGACTTCCTTATGTATGCTTCTTTGGAAAGTACTCGCCTTACATTTCTTTTCATTTAAAATGTTATTGTTTCATTTTGTATTCTATTAGTACTAGCTAATTATAATCATTTAGAAGTAAAAACAAAATTTTATACCTTCATTTAATCATTTTCTTTTACTACCGTATTACTGATTAATTCTTAGAGCATTATTATTGATAAATAACATTAATTTGAGCACACAAAGTTCATTTCTTGATTCGTACCGTTCGCTTTAGGACCAAGTTGCAAAATTTATTTTTTGGGAAAATAAAAGGAAAAAGTGCGAAGCAAGAAATGAACTTCCCTCCAGTAGTTCAGTAGATATAGAGATTACTTGCAGAGTCTGCATTTTCTAATCTAAAACTTCCATACAATTCAATATAATTTCTGGTTTACTGCACTTGTATTTTGAATTTTATGCCTAGGTTTGGCCCAACCGAACCTTCACTATATAGAAAATCTCTATCGTAGCTAGTGTTCAAGTGAAACTGATTAGTTAGAATTTTCTCTATCTACTGACACAGATTTCAAAGAACCATACAGTCCCCCTAGAACTCCCCCCTTGACCCCTAACCCCAAGCAGAAGTAACAAACGCTTTACTTGTTAATTGTCTCACGTTGAATATGCTATGGTGCATTCTTACGGCAGTCAATTTTTACAATTTTCCTCTTACACATGTGCCATACAATATTTGATGTATTTGTTATTGATAAACCAATATATGGAAAACACGTGTACAAGACTTGCATGTATGTAATTAAATGTAACTGCGCTAACAAAAAAACAAGCATGCAATGGTGGATGTTGTAAGTATTTACAGTTATTTTGAACTGTTGCCAGGTTAGATTGCTTTGTAACTTTATTAAATTATCGGTGACGTTAAGTAAATGAAATGTTTTTATAAGTATTCGGATCGTTAAATAATGACTATATTTAAGTATACATATTTATTTAGCTTATATATGCATTTAGTTTATATATTTATTTAGTTTATATATTTATAGTAATTTTTTTTTTATAAAATTACTAACAAATTTTCTATTATACCGTAGATTATTATTATACCTTTTTTAATAATTTTTTTATATTAACATTATATTACCAAGAAGTTAAACATATTCTATCAACAAGTAAATTTTATCAACAGTTCAAAATAATTGTATCATATTTTAAAAATTGAACTCCACTTACCAGACTTTTGTTTCTGTAGGTTGATTTCGATGGCTTACGGTCAAATAGGCATGATACAAGCAGCCGCTGGCTTCTTCGTCTACTTTGTAATAATGGCTGAGAACGGATTTTTGCCCATGAAGCTCTTCGGCATCCGTAAGCAGTGGGACTCCAAAGCCGTCAACGACCTAACAGACTCATATGGTCAAGAATGGGTAGGTTTCTTCACCCTTTTTTCTACTATCAACAAACTAGATTATGTATTTATTATTGTTTCACAAGTTAATTCCATTATTTTATTGAGTTAAAATTTTCAAGTCATTAAATAACCTAAATGTCAAAATTCACGTCAGTTGCCTAGCAACACCAGTGTTGCCACTTCCTGATACATAAATACCAACCCTAATAACAATTACTAAATTCACAGATAATTAGACAAATAGCTCATCAAATGCAATTCATATGAAATGTCAAGGGTTGCCTAAACTGTAGTGTTTAACACAATCTTGTTCTATTGCAGACCTACAGGGATAGAAAGACATTAGAGTACACATGCCACACAGCCTTCTTCGTGTCGATTGTCGTAGTGCAATGGGCTGACTTGATCATCTGTAAGACACGTCGTAATTCTATCGTCCACCAAGGAATGCGTAACTGGGCTCTGAACTTCGGCTTAATCTTTGAAACTGCACTTGCTGCCTTCTTGTCTTATACCCCTGGTATGGACAAGGGATTACGTATGTTCCCCCTCAAGTAAGTATTATTAATACAAAGCTGATTAAAATATAATACACATTGTAAAAGTAACAAATTGAAGATTTTGTATAATTGCTGGTAATTCATAATAATACTAATAATCATCACTAAATGTGATGAATAATTGAATATGTATCAAATTAACCATATTGTTCACATATTCACCGCAACTTAACAGCAAATCAATGCTCTATCATTAACAGCAAATGTACAAAATGCATATCAAATTTTCCGACAAAGGGCATAACAAATAATGATGTTCTGTTTTTCTCTATCGCATTGTTTCACAGATTGCTTTATCATTTTCTGATCAATGTAAATAATGCATTCATCACATATTGAAAATTGAAAGTTTTTAAGTAGAATATTGAATATTTTTCTTAAAAGATTAACATGGAGGCAAAACCAGGAGTTTAGAATAATATTCGCGATTGTTTCACAGTTTTTCTAATAACTTTGATATAATAAAAAACTTACTTATTAAAGTAACGTAGGATTAAAATAACAGTAATTTCAAAATGGCATCCATTGTTTCTTCTGTCACTCTCATTAAGCTTGTCGATTGGTTCATGGCCAACTGTAATATTTAAATTGTGTTATAAACAAATATTCAAATTTGTATGTATCTTGTAACGTATGTATTTGCTTTTCAGATTCGTATGGTGGCTGCCAGCCCTACCGTTCTGTCTATCGATCTTCATCTATGATGAAACAAGACGTTTCTACCTGCGGCGCAATCCAGGAGGCTGGTTGGAGCAAGAGACATATTATTAAAGAGCGCAATCGCAGCGTACTGCCACTATGGCACTGCGTGCACTGGACGCAGGTCACATAGTTTTTTCGATAGGAAAGATTTCGTTCCAACGTAAATTTTGGTGCACTTAGCTGCACACTTTGGCTGCTTCAAATAATACATACATTGTCTACTCTGCATATATGGGTTCTATCGAATGCACAATAAAGTTATAAACGATGTCGTTCCCTATCGATATGTTGTACAAATCCTGTTGCTACTTCTAGTAAATTTGCTGCTTATGCAGTTTTACGGATAAGTGCGTGCGAGCGTGACGCGCTCCTATACTTAATATATATATTGTTTTGTTGTTAAATCTGTTTACCAGTCGTTATGAGTTGGTTGGGACGGCGTCACATCCGCACGGGTTAGCTATAATAATAATAATAATAATAATAAATACAACATTGAAGTTAAATTATCGGTCTTGTGACAGTCTGAATCTCAAGCAACACACTGTCGAGGTATCCAGTAGATGCAATAGTGTTTTCATACATTCCAGTTGAAAACAGTTGCCTTAGTGCTGTCAGTCTGTTCAGTCCGTTGTTGCGAACCCGCGCAGGCGCTGCCGTGTTAGTTGTTGCTTGCGCCCGCTCGGGCTCCCTAGCATTATTATGTAGTGTCGATGTGAATGAACGAGGTAGTATTATTTAGGCTTTCAACACTTAGGTTAGCTAGAGTTGTAACTGTGTTGTTATATCGTGTTAAGTGTAATACCAGTCGTGCTCAATACACATGACTAAACTAATCACGATTGTAAACGTTTGACATTTCATTATTACTACATTTCTTTGTATATAGTTTAGTATTATATAATTGCAAATGGTACTGTGTAGAGCAGCACGGGCAGGATTCTGTTTCGTTACTTGTGCCACAGTGGAGGTCTGCTTACGTAGAGCCCTATTTTCTATACTCTGTCGCATCCTGGTCTGAGACCAGCTCACCATGGTATTGTTATCTTATTGTAAATATTTTTAAGTAATCACTTAATTAATTTTTGCTTGTGTTCTTTTTACATTCATGATTTTAGTAAGTAACGAAGCTGTATAAATTTGGGTTTTAATAAAATGGATGATAGTATTACAATTAATATTTTCTCGCATTATTTACCCTAGTTATTCCTACAGATGCAAATATTGCAATGGGCAAATCCCTATAAGTTACTTTCCTTATCTTGAAAGCAATTTCTTCTATTAATTTTACTTACAGTTCATTATATATGCACAAGAACCTATTACTTCAAGAAAATAATTCTTTATTAGCAGAGAAGATTCATAACCTGCAAATGTCAACAAATGGATACAAATTTCCTACCAGGATTGCAAACGCTGGTAATTTTGAGAGGCAGCATAGGAGTTATAGTGCAGTAACAACTTACTAAATACCGAACGTTCAAAGGTGAAAGCCTCAGCCGGAAATGCGATACCAAACCTTTCTATAATAGATGATAGTAAGAATCAACCTAAAACACAAAACAAAGAGGTGAACAATAACAATAACCTTAGGGTGGTTGGGGATTCATCTCAGAGAAGTAGAAGGCAGAAACCGAAACCACAAATTGGAAAAAATAACGAAGAATCTTGGGAAACGACAAAGGAGGATAAAAAGGCATGGCTATTTATCTCGAATATCAATGATAACATAACGGAAGAAAGAATCAAGCAGTATGTCATGGGGAAATCCAACGCAGACTCAGTAGTAATAAAAGAGCTTGAACTTAAACAAAGAAGACAAAATGGTAAGGCTTTCATGGTTGGCATTGATTTCAATCATAAGGATAAGATATATGACGAGACCTTTTGGCCTAATGGAGTGAAATACCAACGCTTCAATTTCTCGATGGGTAGGCGTTTTTTAGATCAGCGAAAGGATCTTCAAGAGAACACTGTCACATAAAAGAGATTAGAGTCCCTGAACAACAATTTCAAACACATCAAATAATAAAAATAACATCTGTAAACGTTCAATGTATAAGAAACAAAATTGCACGTCTGGAAATGCTCTTAAATAATCCTAACACACACCAAATCCTATGTGTAGCTGAACATTGGCTACGGGAAGATGAACTGAAGAACGTTAATATAAATGGATATAAAATAGCTGATGCTTTCTGTAGAACAGGCTTTGGCCATGGTGGGGTGCTCATCCTGGCACACTCCTCTTTAAAGTTTGAGAGGTTAAATGTGCATGGGAGATCGATAGAGAGAGATTTTGAGATCTGTGGCATTAGTCTAACTGAAGTTAACACCATAATTCTAAGTGTGTATAGATCTCCACTCGGTGACCTGAATCTGTTCCTTGATGAGTTGGGGGAGGTTCTTGGGAGGCTTCAGGGATTAAAATACAAGCAATTAATACTGACAGGGGATTTTAATGTGAATTTTATTAACAGCAATAAACTTAGTGAAACATTCAGAATCTTTGCACAATCCTTTAATCTACAAATAGTATTTCACGAGCCCTCCAGGGAGACATCGGACTCTGCTACTTGCCCGGACAATGTTTTGGTCACAGATATAAGCCATGTCCTTCATCAGGAGGTTTTGAACCTGCATTTGGGAGACCACCTGGCACAATGCATTACTATCTCCTCGGGAGGTCCACCAAAACCTAAAACGGAAAATTATGTTAGAACACGCAAATTCACGAACAATGACATGAACGAACTAATAACAAAATTATTGGAGAGGGACTGGGATGATATCCTGTGCATCCCTGACGCGGAGGAATGTTCCGACGCGTTCTTAAAGGGCATTGTATACTGCGTCGACGAGGCTATGCCCCTGAAGAAGGTAAAGCCACCTTTAAATAGGAACAATCTATTCTGGAGAACTCCAGAACTTGAAGAAATGAAAAGAACTATAGATGCCCTGTATATAGTTAGTAGACACATGGGCCCAGAAGCCAAAAGAATATACCGAGAACATAAGAAACTTTTTGATCACAAAGTGTCTCAAATCAAAAAGGAGAAAACAGCAGAAATAATAGCTAATGCGAAAAACAAATCAAAGATAATCTGGAATATTATAAACGGAAGCTCCACAAACCGGGAAAAGAATAAAATACCTTTGTCAGCGGAAGATTTCCGCGTGTTCTACCAAAACACGACTCAAGAACTCATGAGTCAAAAAACTTCTGGTGAGCCGGCAATGCAGCTGCTTAAAAGCAAAGTCATTGCGGGCTACCAGTCATTCTATCTGAGAGAGTTCACTGAAGGTGAAGTGCTAGCGGCTATATACAAACTGCGAAATAAATCAACAATGGATATGAACAACATTAACGTCAAAATCTTGAAACTTATAGCACC
>JAWQRP010002696.1:0-14907 GCA_033557875.1 Quadriops clusia | reverse complement strand
TCAAAATTTTCTTTTGCAATGTTTTGTGAGGGCTGTGCAAACCTCTGTTATTTCTTTAAAGCACGACTTTTTTTATTGAGAAATTCTATTCAAAACATATGGTATCGCCTCACGAATTCGTGCAATTTAATCAGTAATTTTGTATGCAACGTTGGATTGTTCAAATTTGTCGTCTTTACCTTTTAATCCCTTGAAGAAGTTTTGATAATAAAATCGAAATGTTAGGCAGACTAGACATCTTTATTCCATAGTCCAAAATACAGAAAATGAAAAATAAATTATAAAGAAATACAAAAGGTCATGAACATAAATTAACATTTTTCCACCTCTAGCCAGTTTCCGTTTACGGCACGAATTTGTCAAAAAATTAAAAATCAATATTTAAAATTTGTACTTAGTACCAGATGGCTAAATAATTCAAACGGGCAGGAACCGACCGTATGTTAGGGAACTAAGAAAAAGAAGAATTTTTAAGTTAAATAATTGTAAAATGACCAGTCAAGTTCAAGCACGGTCGTCTGGAAGTCACATTAAAATGGAATAAAATGAAATAAATTACCGAAATGGGCGGGTACGGGGACTGAACCGGGGACGATGACGGGAAGGAAATTAAAATAAAATTAAACTAAACAAAATATATTAGAATTAAATTAAAATAAAATAAGGAAAGGACACGAGACTTTAAACTAGAACTGAAACAGGAACGAGGACAGGAAGGAAAATAAAATAAGATAAAATTAAGTTAAATGAAATAAACTATAATTAAATTAACCCTACAGAGGTCGCGTTCGAATTTATAAAACGAGAGGTCGCAACGGACTAACGCTTCGGATATGAAAAAAATCTGGTTTTTTAACTAAAATCTAACAAAATGCTGAATGTATTAAATATATTCGCTATAGAGGTAAATATATCGCTTTATTTTATTTAATATCGGTCAAATTAATAACAATGATAATAAATTAACACAACAAATTCTTTAAACTTAATGCTACAAAATTCTTTAGAACAAAAATGAAAAATTATTCAATTTCTTGAAAATTTTTTAAACAATTATCACATATAAACTTCGCATACACTAAACATACGAAAGCATGACATTTCACACACGAATATCGGGTAGGTCGATATTTTTTAGAACTACAAAATCTATATATACCGCGGGTAAATGCCGTGTTTTCTTCTACCGCTCTTTCTGTGTCCATTGTCCCAGAAATTGCAAATAAGCTTGCTCTTTTTCGTACCAAGACATTATATATATATATAAAAAATGCAATAAGTACGGACGTTTTGGTCGTATAATTTCTATTTTCCTATTACCTTGTTAAAATATTAGTGTAAAAAAACCAAAACACAAGGAATCGCGCCGGACTGTCGCTCCGAAAACGTAAATAAAATCAGTTCAATCAACTCAATCGGCATACACTTTCGTACTGAGGTTATTCAACATGGTTTAGGAAGATATTGGGCCACCTGCCTCAAAAACATGAGGAGTCACGAAGTTTATGTTAAAAATGTTTTGATGCGGACTGTGAGTTCGGGCCCGACCTCTGGAAGGTTAAATATCTTACACAAAATGTAGTCCGTTTAATTTTAGGGTTGATGTACCTTGAGACACAGTTCGGTGAGGCAATGTGATCTATTCTACAATTATTATTATTATTTCCTATTATTAAAATAATAATCATGATTTGCAATCAAATTTAATTATTTAAATGTGTTCTTGGGTGTGGGATTTAATGAAAGTACTTCCTTTGACGTTTCGGCACATTTATTTCAGCCTTTTTCACTGCACACTAAACAGTACACTCACAGTAATACATTTTAAAAATTGTTTCACTTAAAAAGTACATTAAATATAGTTACAAAATTATTACTAACTTTTACATTTCTAAAACGATTATAACAAGATTATTAGAAATTGTGAATGATAAAAATTGAAGTTAAAATTAAAAATACCTTTTTAAAGGTTTCACATTAGGTGAACAGTCGAAAGATTTTAACCGAGTCATTGAATTTTACGTTCTAAATTCTGATATCCCCTCTCTTTGCATGCGCATATTTGAACGGTTACGATTATATACTACTTTAGAGTTTCACTTTGAAGATGAGAATATTTATTTAAAGTTATAAATATTTGTATATTCTTGGACTTATAATTATAAATATTTTTATAATCTTGGGTTTATAGTCCTTATTTTATCAAATTAAATGCACTTTTCCTTACGCGTTTCGCGGTTTGACCGCTTCATCAGAGGAAATGTAACAAATGATATGACAACAACGAAAAATTTAATCAAAGTGTGTGTATGTGTGTGTGTGTGTAGGTGTGTGTATATGTATATGTGTATATATACAAATCAATTTTTAAATAAAATTAACAAACACATATACATACACACACACACACCTACACACACACGCGCACACACATACACACACTTTGATTAAATTTTTCGTTGTTGTCATATAATTTGTTATATTTCCTCTGATGAAGCGGTCAAACCGCGAAACGCGTAAGGAAAAGTGCATTTAATTTTATAAAATAAGGACTAGACCTTCGTCTTGATCGCTTTTCTCGGAAGTCATCTATATAATATTTGATCGACTAAGCGCTTCACGTATGTATGTGCTTTGATTGCGATACTGGACTTCCATTATGTTATTTTACGCTTTTATATAAGATGTATGAATTTATGGCAAATACCTCCATGTCCCAAAAACATTTTTCGCCACCGCTTGAGAGATTTTCTCAAAAAAACAATAGCGTGTAACGTATTGATAGGATAGATCAACATCGTTCCGTGAAGTGGTATAAGACAACGTTTGGTTTTTCTATATTTTGTTCTTCACCTTCTCTCCAAAATTTTCTTTTTGTTACAAATGCAGCGTTATCACTAGTGTTCACTTAACTATTCTTTTGCGTTTCTATGATAATAATATCATCCGTCCTCATTTATAAGCAACCCATTTGTGTTTTTTTTTGAAAATTTTTTTTATTGAAAGATATTCCCAGTTTATTTTGTCGTCGTTAAATGACATTTCATATTTTATCAATTCTTGTGAAAATTGAATACTAGTGTAGTATGCCTCTATGAATATATGGTAACCTTGTAGACCTGATATGTTGGTCAACAATTTATTATATAATAATGCAAAAGAATTCTAGTGCACATGGGTAATTCCGGGTTTATAAACTCATCCGAAGTAATACTGGCGTAATAAGAAAAAATACTGTAGGCACATAAACTTTCAGAGTCCACCAAAACGTAAATTGTTCTGCCCCATTTGATAGGCTTATTTGGATTATATGTTATAAAACAAATTTTCGTTTGAACTTGCTAACTGATTCGCCGGCACATATATTTTTCTCAGGTGTTCAACCCTCCAAAAGTTTTGAATTGATTTACTCCAGAAAAATATTTACTAATTCCTTGAATTCTTGTTCTAAAGTTTGTCTTCCTAGGATCTATTGTTTTCAAACGCAACAGCTAAAATATTTGGTCGAAGCATCTTCTTAACACATTAGAAAAAAAGAGTATTTTTCTATTAGCTTTAGTTAACCAACACTTCTGCATATTTGGCAAAAGTTTCGTTCTCATATTCATAATGACTTAGAGAAAGGTCCAAAATTCTTCCTTACTCATCCTGCGTGCCATCTAGAATTCTTGATAAGAGTTTTAGCCCTCAAGTTCATTTTAGTGTAGTTGTTAGTCTATCTGAAAATTGTTTTATTTAAGGGATTTCTATGTATTTCTTTTCAACTATGTTTTCTACTACATCATTGTTATCAGGAATGCTATCATCTGAATTGACATTGTTGCTATTATATTTGTGTATTCTTTTTTTTAATTACATTGTTAATTATATTTATTGGGCAGCAATTTTGTGTTAGAGTTTCTCGAATAATTTTGAATTGAGAAGTTCGGTTGTTGCTGTCAGTAAATGCAATAGCTCTATCTGTTAGTGTTGAAATTACACTTTTTTTGCAAGTTAATGGTTGTTCAGAATTATAGTTCATGTACCTACCAGACTAGAATATGGGCATGCAAGGAGATATCAGAATTTAAAACATAAAATCCAACGTCTCGGTTAAAAATTTTTAACTTTCGACTATTCACCTAATGTGAAACCTTTAAAAAAGTATTTTTAATTTTAACATCAATTTTTATCGTTTACAATTTTTAATAATCCTGTTATAATTGTTTTAGAAATATAAAAGTTAGTAATAACTTTGTAACTATATTTAACGTACTTTTTAAACGAAACAATTTTTAAAATGTATTAATGTGAGTGTACTGTTTATTCCGCAGTGAAAAAGTTCGATATAAATGTACCGAAACGTAAAAGGAAGTACTTTCATTAAATCCCATACCTAAGAATACATTTAAATAATTAACCACAAAGGGATTAAGAACATATTGAAAAAATAAAATTTAACTTCAAAAAATGTTTTTTACTTGCCACATGTTTGATAACAGCTACGGATACATCTCCATGTAAATCCTTTACAGGGTGATGTAACTTTTTACAGATGCATGTCAAGTGATTAAGATTTGAAAATATCTCTTTCCAATCAGATTCATCATAGCAATAATAGCAGTAATAACAATGAATTGTAATACATAATAGTATCTCCAAAATCAAGACATCATTGAATATTTTTTATGAGAATTGGAAAAATGTACACACCTTTAAAATAATATCTTTATTATGCTACATAATATTACATTTTGATTTACAGAGCAGCCTTAATGTAATTAATATATATCTTACATAATTTCTGTGTACTTATGTTTTGTACTGATTATAACTGTTATTTGCATGTGCAGCTATTTTATAAATATTTTTTACAATAATAACAACAGAGACAGTTTCGTTTTACACATTTTAAGCACCAATTAACTTCTTCACAGAATATCCTGGTATCGAATAGAAGAATAACAGTATAACTATTGCTAAGGCTAGTATGATTAATATTTTCAATATTTTCCATTTGTAGTTGTGCCATATGATATATCGGATGGACTTTAATGGGTTCAGGAACCACATGAATGATGCATCTGGCCGACTAGGAAAGAAAAAATGAAGCATTTAATATAACATTAAAAAAGTTTTATATTTTAAAACCATCTTAAATTTGCAACTTACTTAGGTTTTTCTAAAGCATCCGGTTCATTCCGTCCATACCCGACAGGATTCTTCTCCGCTTCATCCTTTGTCAACAAATGTATTTCAGCTTCAACCTTTCCAGTCAGCTCGATGTCTTCATTATCTTTTTTCACAAAGAATGGCCACCAACCTTTCACTCTTTTCTGTTTGAAGATGTTCACCATTGGAACTGAACCGTCGGATTTTAGCATATCCAAAGTGCACAATTTTGATGATTTTGCTCCTCTAGGAAATCTATTTAGATCGATTGTAATGGCCCCCAAGAAATCGTCTGCGGAAAAATGATCAGCATCCCAGACTTGTAGTTCCAACCTTGCAGGAATTTTGCATTCTGTTTCGTCCCATGAAAAGAGAGATTCCTTTCTCGAAATAACGATTTTCTGTTCGGCTACCATATAATCAAATGGGTATACAAATCTCCAGTTGAAATTTCCTTCGCCTGTTAAAGATCTGTAATGAATATCAGTGCACTGGCAGTCTTCAGGACCTTTCAACCATCCCTTAACGTAGATATCAGACATTTTCTCTCCAGTAAAGAACGCATCGTCTTCAAGAACGACGTCATCGGTATTCCAAATAATAATTCGAAGCTCATAACTTTTTGGTTTCCTTGGTGATATGTCTAGTGGTGGTCCAGGTAATGGCATATCCATTGGAAACATATCGACCCACATTTCCAGTTTTCCTTGCTCAATGCCCGGTTTGTCTGGGTTATAGAGGGGCCGAGTTTCAATATGTTCGGGAACAAGGTAGCAACCAATTCTGGGATATTCATGCCATTTGTGCAATACGGCAAGTGCCATGTGTTCTTCAGCATCTTTAGTTGTGTAAAAATCTATTTCTTCATTTACAAGATTGAAAATGTGCCGACCTATTTTAACTTGGCCATCTGAGTAAACTGGGGGCTCAACTTTTCCGTCTTTACAAAGTTTTGCCAAGATGTGAGTTGGTTTCATTGCGTCTCTCCAGGCATTGTATCCAGATCTGAAATAAGGAAACAAAAATAAGTTATTAAAGATAGTACTTATTGAATATCGGTGTAGCATGAGTTCAATAGTTCACTACACATCAATTCATACATATCAACAATATTAAACGCTAGCAATGATCTCATTTACATTTATTAGTGTTTTGAGCTTATCTTGTTTTGTTTGTTTCAAATTTGTATCGACACAGTCACTTCAACAATGTAAGTGTGTGCCTTATTATGATTGTGGCAACAATACCATCATTACTGATGGGATAAATCCAGTAAAAGTTAAGTGAGTATTTACTCTATAATTCTATATGTTAAATTATATATTGTTGTAACTGTATTCTAGATTTGAAAATCAGTGTTATAATGTTGATGAAATATGTTGTAACACAGCATATATTAAACAAAATAGAATTAAGTGTGGAAAACACATTTCTAATGGAGTTGGTATTCCAACAATTAGTTATTCCAATGAAGCACGACTGGGAGAATTCCCATGGATGGTAGCGATACTTTCCATTGAACTTGTAGAGGGAGCAAAGTTGAGCGTTTACCAGTGTGGAGGAGCCTTGATCCATCCAAAAGCAATTTTAACAGCTGCACATTGTGTGTCTAATGCAAGCAATGAGTATAAAGTTCGTTTGGGAGAGTGGGATGCCAAAAATAAGCACATAATGTATCCCTATCAAGAAAGGGTCGTTGATAGAATTGTTGCACATCCAAAGTTTAATCAACAATCTTTAGTTAACGATGTGGCAATTTTGTTCCTTAGAAGTCCTGTTAGGTTAGAGAAACATATTGATATTGTTTGTTTGCCTTCTCAAACTGCAACGGTTTATGGGAACGCTACTAATGCTTGCTTTACGGGTGGATGGGGAAAAGACAACTTTGGAAGTAAGGGGAAGTTTTCAGAGATTTTGAAGAAGATTCAAGTACCTTTGGTAGATAGAGAATTTTGCACTAGTAAGTTACGGACAACTCGCTTGGGCCCTTGGTTCATTTTGGATGAGAGTTTTGTCTGCGCTGGGGGTAATTTGGGAGTTGATACTTGCAAAGGGGATGGTGGCAGTCCTTTGGTGTGTCCTATTCCAGGACAACAAGGAAGATATCATGTTATTGGAATAGTTGCTTGGGGCATAGGTTGTGGGCAAGATGGTATCCCTGCAGTATATGTCAATGTTCCATTATTTAAAAGTTGGATAGACGAAAAAATGGCACAAAATCAACTGGATGACATTGATTATAATTATTGAAGTAATTAAGAGATTTTACTTTGATTAATTAAATGTAATATAACGATTCAAAATTACGGTGTATGCAATTGAATCTGTACGTAGAGCACAAATATATGCTGTATTTTTTAAAATTTATAAATAAAATGTGATTAAATGTTATGCTTATTAATGTCCTTGAAAAAATAATCGTAAAATTATCCAAAGTAACATGTTAACCTTTGTATTTGACCCTACATAAGATTAACGTTTGCTTGAGACTTTACGTCACAGTGTTCTGGGTTTCCCATTATACTGCACTTGTAATATTATTTCTTATTGTGATTTGTTTGATTAGTTTGCAAAAAGCATGATCGCCTTGATATTAGTAGGACTTTTAATTTTTTGTCAAAATGTTGCAACGCAAAATTCTGAAGATGACTTGATAAAATCCGTATTTGGAACACCAACAGATGGGAATGTTAAAAAGTGTGAATGTGTTGACTATTATCTTTGCAATAATAATACTATCAACACCGATGGAGTAAATATAATAGATATAAGGCAAGAATTCTTTTTTTAATATACAGTTTTTATATTTTATTTTATATTTTTTATTTATACTTTTTACAGTTGCTTTAATATATTATATTGCAATTTTAATTTCTAGAGGAGGACAATGTGATGACTATTTACAAGTTTGTTGCCAAATGCCAAATATTATTACGGAACCAACAACTACCACTCAAAGACCAAATTTAAACGATTGTGGTATCCGAAATGTAAATGGTCAAAGTTTCACCCTTGGTCATTCGACTGATGAAGCAGAATATACGGAGTTTCCGTGGATGGTCGCTGTGTTAAAAATCCAAGAGCCTTCTAAAGAACTGGTTTACAAGTGCGGAGGAGCTTTGATTCATCGGAAGGTTGTAATAACCGCAGCGCATTGTGCTAATAACAAGAGGGACAAATTTGTTGTTCGTGCAGGAGAGTGGGACACACAACGACAGTCTGAAGAATATCCCACGCAAGATCGTAACGTGAAAACTGTAAAAATTCATCCTGATTTTTATTCAGGTGCCCTGTATAATGATGTGGCTTTGCTTATTATGGATGAAGAATTTAATTTAGCTCCAAATATTGGTCTCATTTGCTTACCAGAACAGGATGCGACAATTCCGGATGACACCATTTGTGCTGTTAGTGGTTGGGGACAAGATGTATATGGTAAAAAAGGCATCTACAAAGCTATTTTAAAGAAAGTTGAGCTCCCTATCATGAATAGAAACAAATGTCAGAAAAGTTTACGTTCTACACGTTTGGGGGCGAGATTCATATTGGACAATAGCTTTATTTGCGCTGGAGGGGAGGCTGGGAAGGACTCATGCAAAGGAGATGGAGGAAGTCCTTTGGTTTGCCCAATTTCGGGGAGTGGTGATGTGTACCATTTAGCTGGTGTAGTTTCTTGGGGAATTGGATGTGGCCAACCTCAAGTGCCAGGGTTGTATGCCAATGTAGCTTTGTTTAGACGGTGGATAAAGGAAACCTTTGAGGGGTTGGACGCATCTCAAGCTTAGAATGCAACATAATTTCAGGAATAACTGAAAATTCAAAAGCGATAATTTGTATAGCATGGTTACAAAACAATATTTAAATGCAAGAAACATATAGAAGGGTTGAGATTCTTGTTTTTCTATAAAAAATCTAAATTATATTGGAGATATAGGAAAAATATACAACGTATAGATCAGTTGTACTTACTCTTCATATTTTAATGGTAAACCACATGTAGCTCTATGTCGACTATAAAATCGATTCTCTAAGTCAATTCTTGTTTCTCCTACCATGTCATCCGAGCCCACTAAATCCCAATCAAATATCTGCACAGTTAGAAGAGAATCTTGTGGAAATGTCGCTTCTATTTCAAAACACCTGCAAAAGAATAATTGACAAATAAAAGTTTTGTATAGGTCAGGTTTTGTAAGGACTTACTTTCCAAAGATTGGATTAAGCTGTTTTGATATGTAGTTATCTTTATCACTAATTCTTTTGGACCCCAATTGAAGTACGACGTATGGATCAGCCTTTCCGTTTAGATCCATTGGATGAAGGTCGTTTCCTTTGACTATGTACACTCTAACTAATACCCGTATTGGATCATTTGAAGGTAAGCCTTGGAAGAAGCCGTACTGAGGGTCAAAGCCCATGATGGTGTGATCTTCTACGTCTTTTGGTAAAGGCCATTTGTAAACTTTAATAGCTCCTTTGAAAAGCCCCACGATTCTATTCTCATCTTCTGAATCATCTCCGGTTTTCTTTCCTCTGTATAACTCGAAGGATAAAAGCCATTCCTTGAAGCCGTTAAATTCAAGAAGTTGTTCTAATTCAGATGGATAAATCTGGAATTCAACAAAATACAAATACAAAAAATATAAATTATGAATGTCTCAAAAGTATTAGCTTTGGAAGATAAAATGTTGATTATGGAAACTGCCATTTTTACCTTACATAAAGCGGTCTTCAATTTACTTCTTTTCCTAACACTTTTCGGGCTAATTCGTGCAGCGAATCTCGCAGCTGTCCCGGCAGATTTAAAACCAAATCTTCTTTTGTTCTCACTTGGACTTTTCTCATTACCATGACTGTGAGTTGAAGTACTCGTTTGCATAGCGTGCATTTCTTCAGTTAGATGTATGAGGGATCCATCTTGAATTTGATGTTTTCGCGCTTCTTTGCTCTCGCTGATCATTTCTTCCATAGAAGCGAAATACTTGGTCCACCAATCCCTTCCACTTTCTTCATCTTCCATGTCATCTTCAATACTGGCTTTTCGTTTCTTATTTATCTCCGTCTTCATTTTCTTGCTGTGCTCATGCGTCCCATAAGTCAAAGCAACGGTAAAATCTTTCGGAAGCAGAGGGCTTTTTTCTTTAACATCGTAGTGCCCTAAGCTATTTCCTAATTGGTTCAGCGTTTCCCCAGTGGTAGGATCAACGTTATTTTTTAGTTGAGCAAGTGAGCGCTTTCTTTCCTCTTCCCTATCTTTTTTGGTCATGGGATAATACATATACTTGTGAATGGAATTGATCATGTGAGTACCGACAAGAGTATATCTACCAAAGCTGCGGCAGTCAACAGCTCGTATTGTCAAAGGAGGCCTATACAGCTCCTGTTCCGGTAAATCTAAATCTATAAACTTTACGGGGGTGCTGAAGTTCGGATTTTTTTTCGCATTTTGGATTATGGAGGAATACAGAATGTGACCAGCACATTCTATATCTACACGAGGTTTGTCGACCGTGAGCAAGTGGATGCGTTTGAGATCTCTCAAGCCCCAAAATAATACTTCTATACGGTATCTAGCCAAAGTTGGCCTTATACCTCTAGGGACTGGTAAAATGGGACCTATGTCTTTCATAGCAGAGTCTTTGTAAACTGGTGTGTCTTTAGGTAGAGGAAGTTGGGGTAGCGAGTTTCCATCCATCTCGCTCGGAAGCTCCAATAATTCGAAAGCAGCTAGTAGCTCGCCTGCTCTATCAGTGCCTCTAGTAATATCAAACCATTCTAAGGAAGGAGGAAATCTAGGTTTGGAGTATTGTTCGTCTCTTAGCTTAACGTGAGGCTTTGCAACTGCTCTGCCTATGAATTCTGATTTTCCTACTTTATCTTGGTCGAAAACTTCAATGATTACTGCTGGTGGGTCAGCCTGAATTTCTTCGCTTGTCCCATAAATCAAAATTTCTTCGAAAATTAATAGTTCATCCCAAGTTGGGCTGAGTGTTTCGTCGATTACTTGGGTGGTTTTTGTAAACTCTCCTGCTATCACTCTGGCAAAAGGATCTGATAAGCCGGAAGCGTCTGAACCTATTAAAGATCTGGCTTGGTAAATGTGCGAACGAAGTTGGAACATCTACAAATAAGGGAGATACAATTTTTGAGAAAATCATTTAAACAAATATTTTAAAACCTAAAATGAAAACGGTAATAGAAAATCAGAAATATTATATTTAAAGTTAGTTAAAAGGAAGAGGTGTATGATTATGAAGTTCAAGTTTAGGCAGCGTAAATTGGACAATTTTCTCGCACATAAGATTCACTCAAAATTCAATTTAATTTAACTTATAGTTAAAGAGAGAGATGGGGAGATAGAGAGAGAGAGAGAGAGAGAGAGAGAGAGAGAGAGAGAGAGAGAGAGAGAGAGAGAGAGAGAGAGAGAGAGAGAGAGAGAGAGAGAGAGAGAGAGAGAGAGAGAAACTTAAGAGTTCATGTAAATAAGGCAAAAGTTAGGAAAACTCATCTAATTTAATAGAGGGATGGAAAGTTTTGCCTTAAAATTGAAAGAAGATAGACTACACATTGATTTCAAACATGCTTAATATAACAAGTTTTTTAATTTAAATTTTGATTTCAAGTCTTTAAATATATGCAGATTAATAATGCTGTACTAAACAAATTAATAATATTTCAGGTAGTACTTACATGTTTTTCTACATAGTGAATGACCGATGGAGGCATTGCTCTCGGTCTCTCGGCATTTCTAATTTCCTGGGTGATTTCATATCCTTTCGGAATGCCATTCACGAAGTTCTTCTTGTGCTTTAGCATTCCCAGCCACATGTATATCTCCAGTTTTGCTTGAATCGCCCAGCCACTGGCACCCATTCCCTTTTTTCCGGGAAGCTACAAGAGGTATTTTACAGAATTTGTACAAAATCTTTGAAGTTAACTTCGTACCTTTAGAAACAAAGCTTGAACTTTCCCACAATCCCGGCCGCATTCCTCATCAACTATAGAATATATGATATCTCTTGCTGGTATTCTTTGGTAGGCTTGCCTTTTTCCACCGCTGATTATCCACAGGAACACATCTGGCAAAGCGTGTTGAGGCTATACGAAAAATTGTTTTTAAAAATTATTTTTTACTTAAAATTTATTACAATAAATGATCCAAATTTGTTATCCAATTTTGTTTACTTGTTATTCCTAATTTAGTTTAAACTATTTATGGATTTTAATTATATCTAATCGTTTATATCTATAATATTGGCATTTACCTTGGAAGTTATCATTTAGAAATTCCACTCCATTATCATTCTTCAAGTTATTTATTTAAAATGCTTCTAATGATATTTATTTCAATAAAGTTTTGTTACATCGATGCATTATTATATTAGAAGATTATTAATTTTATTATAAATACTAAATTTATGACTTTCCATTCCTTCCTACACTTATTGGTTTTTGTAGTCGTCATTATTTACTATTCATTTTTTATTGGTAATAAAATAAGCAATTCAACAACTATAAAAATAATTTCCACTTATTAATCAAACTGACAACATAATGAAATTTTGATTATTTCCTTCGGGGTTCGTTAATTTTAAATTAAAACTCGTAAAGTTTTAATTGATAAAAATAATTCGATAAAAACGTGAGACACAACTGCATTTGTAGCTTATTGGCAATTGGCGACCATGAAGAGCATAATTTTACTGTTGTTTTTGCTTCACCAAACTTTCGCTAAGAGTCCTTGGGCTCCACGTAAGCATAAAAGTTAAATAACAACTGTTAGAGGATCTTTAGTTTTATTATTTTCCTTCTGAAAAGTTTCAGACAATTTTGAGGTATCCTTTCCAAAGGAACAACCGGGCAGCATTCAATTTCCTCCTGATATTGGCCGAAGTAAGTACAATATTAAAAAATAAATATGGAATGGTCTCCACTCGACTTTCTCGCATATTTCAAAGGTGTAAGACAGATTCAGACCAGAATATTTTTTCATTCTCGCAGAGAAAGTAGGTATAGTGATCATGCGAAAAATTTTTTTTTGAGATTTTGATGAATCTCGACGATTTGAGTGCTGCTGAATCGATTTTGCCCCTTTTTGCTTTTATGGCTGTATGTGTGTGTAAACACCATAACTTATAAACGACTTAAGCTAGATCAGTAAAATTTGGTATGTAACCGCTTTAGCTAAAAACTAAAAAACAATTCGTATCAACATTTGGGTTTATCCCGATAACCGGAAGTGGTAGTTTACCTGAAATGGAAGTGAAAATTTTTCAAGTAAATTGCCCTTTTTCTTTAATGCATTTGTTTTATATTATGTACTAGCTTTAGAAATAACTAAAAACTCACAGTTATCAAATTTTAGGACAATTGCCCAGCCGGAAGTATTAGTTTACCTGAAGCTGAAATGGAACTCTTTTAAGTAAAGTGCCATTTTGTTTCAAGGAATTTCTTTCAAATTTTGTCCTACCTTAAGGAATATCGAAAAATTCCCAGATATCAAATTTTTGGCGTCTTAATCTCTCAACCGGAAGTCTTTTTTAACAACCACGTGTTTATTGTAGTACTTTTAAAAATCTCAAGTGTATAATATCAAAATTATTCAACGATTGCTTTAAATTCTGGTTTAAATCTGTCTTTTTGTGGCTAGTACACCTTCGAAACATACGAGAAAGTCGAGTGGACGCCACTCCATATTTATTTTTTATGATTATATTTTATTTGTTTAGAAAAGTATTCTCTTAAACTATTATCAAAATTTTTATTTCTATATAACTAACATAAACATGTACATTCGACAGTAATTCAAAATTTTAAGTTAATTGCATCAGAATTTTCGGTCAGTTAAGATCTGTGAAAACCGATCCGAAGAAGTGTCGTTGACGACGAGACACGTTTAAGAGAATGTTTTTCTAAAAATTAAAATAAAATCATCTTGAAGAAAAGGAACAATTTCATTATAATCGTTTTATAGCTCTTGGTTTAACAAAAGAGCAAATTGAAAAACTTCCATTGCTAATGCTGCAATGGTTATTGTATTTTCCGATCCTTCAACAGGAATTTGAGGATATTCTTCGAAAATATGTCAAAGGTTAAAATCGATTTTTTTGGATTTCTACAGTATGAGGGGTGAAATTTCTAAGCTGATTTCTATGTTTTTTTAATATCAACAATAAAAAATAAACTAATGTATTTTTAGTTTTGATTTTTAATAAAGTGCAGTTAATATACCTAATAAATATGGAGTGGTCTCCATTCGACTTTCTCGTATAATTCTAAGGTGTACTTGACAAGATAAAACAGATTCATATCAGGATTCAGAGATGGCTTTCGGTGGGGCAATTGTGCTAAAATTTTATAACTGTGGGTTTTTCGTTATTTCTAAAGCTAGTATAAAATTTGAATCAAATAAACCAAAAAGTTGATACGAGTTGACTTTTTAGCTAAAATGACTACATACCAAATTTCATTGATCTAGCTCAATTCGTTTTTGAGATATGGTGTTTACACACACACACAGACAGATGTCAAAGCAAAAATAGGGCAAAATCGATTCAGGGACACTCAAGAAATGTTTTCAATAGTTTGGCAATGTTTCTCGTCGTCAGGGGTGCTTAATCAGGCCAATAGATACGAACGCAAGCTCCATCCCAGCAAAAACATTATAATACTCCAATTAATTTTCCAACATTTTTTAAAATTTTTTTCAAAAACCAAAAAATTTTCAGCCTTGACCTTTTTCTTTTCTAATCAGGATTT
>JAWQRP010002695.1:0-14909 GCA_033557875.1 Quadriops clusia | reverse complement strand
AGACAGACAAAAAAGCAAAAAAGGGCCAAATCGACTCAAAATCGCTCAAAACGTCGAGAATCATCAAAATCTCAAAAATTTTTTTCCGCATGATCACTATACTTTCTCTGCGAGAAAGTAAAAAAACGATTGAATTTTCTCAAAATATAATGCAAGGTAATAACGATAATAATTTTTTCGTCTATCCGAAAGAGGACTCGTCAATGCATTAGATACTCTTGCAATTATGGTTGCCTATACCCAGCTATACATAGACGCATAGCGCTAACTGTCTTTATTATTCTGACCGCCACTGTACATATAGTTCCTTATATGTACTCTAGGAAGAAGGTCTAGCAAAAATATTTCAGTAAACTTATTCATAAAATAAATTTGTGTCTGTCATGTAATCTAATTGTGGTATCTATATCTAGCAAATCGTCAATTTTTTTCTACATGTCTCTCTAATTCTAAGTGTACATTTTTAAATATAAATTTATAGATTTTTAAATATAAATTTATAGATTTTTAAATATAAATTTATACATTTTTAAATATAAATTTATACATTTTTAAATATAAATTTATACATATTTAAGTATAAATTTATATTTTTAAACATAAATTTATACATTTTTAAATATAAATTTATACATTTTTAAATATAAATTTATACATTTTAAAACTTAGGCTTATTCACAAAACTGCCTTATAATCGTAGAAACGGGGGAGCAAGTAGAATCCCGCTACCCAATTTTAATTGTAACTAGCGAGTAGAGCAGTTAGATTGGTTAAGTACAAATCGATAATCCTTGAAGCTAAACATATTGTAGTTTCATAGATATTTATATTTTGTATCATGTGATTTTATCTATTATATTTTTATGTACAAATAAACGATATTACGTTCTTGTTGTACTTTTCGTAATTTTATTTTGCAATTACTACGTATAGGCAACCGTTTCTACCTTAAACTTTAATATTGATGCTTTCGACACAATAACGTAAAGTTGGTTGCCTATACATAACAAGAGTACACTTGTACCGGTAATCAATTGTCTTTGCTGTAATCCAATCTAATTAATTGGAATGGTGCAAATAGAATATTATTAATAAAAATATTATAAATACTATAAACAATAAAAAGACAAAGACATACCTTAAATAGCTTGGAAACCTGCCAAAAGGAATAAGAGGAAGACCAAAGACTGCATCGATGTGTTAATATGTTTATACATATGTGAATTCTTCAGTTTTACACACACAAAAATCTTCAATTTTATTTTAAAACTAAACTAATTGATAGTTGTAGTGCCTCTCGTTGCAACTTATCTTTGCATTTAAGGACTCTATAAAAAAAATTTAAATAAAAAAAACTTAAATAAAATAAATTTTAGAAATAAAAAAAATTGTTCTTACTTTGGACGGAAATACTATCACTATATTTGATCAACAAAACATAGTTCATAAAAAAACTTAGTTCATAAAAAAACTTAGTTCATAAATAAACTTAGTTCATAAATAAACTTAGTTCATAAACTTAGTTTATAAAAAAACTTAGTTCATAAAAAAACTTCCTTCATAAAAAAACATATCATCAAAATATGTTACTGCAAAATGAAGAAACATCCTTAAAACTAGGTCCTCAAATTATTCATACACTTATCGAGGATATCCTTCTTAATCCTAGGATAATCCGGATGAACCTTCAGCACCTGATGACAAATCTCAATAGCATCGGCAAACTTCTTACATTTCATGAGAGTATAAGCCAATTTAAACCCAATAGCCGCGTTATTTCTCCCGCTATACTTCCAAGCGTTTTCGTAATTCTTCGAAGCCTCACCATAATGTTGTTCCTTCTCACAAATGAACCCGGAATATTCGAAAGCCTTGCTGCAAGCCTTATTATGCTGCAAAACTCGTTTTAGCAAATCCGAAGCCAAATCGTATTTCGAAGATTGAATATACGAGTCGGCCAACAACAACCAACATCGTTCTAAATATTCGGCATCCTCGAAAGTCCAAATGCTCTTAACGACTCGCTTCAGCTGATTCTTCGCCCTTTGCCCTTGTTTCAACATCGTGTAAGCCGTAGCAATCCCGAGAACTGGCCCAACATTATCTTTGTACATATCCGCCGAAGCAATCGCTATAAAATCTTCTAGCGCACTTTCTATATTATTTTTTTCTTTGGTCGCCAAAAGCAAGAAATTTCCTAAAACTCGATATTTCAGCAACTCCTCCACGGTCATACTCGATTTTTGTTTTAGCTCTTTGAGAAGCCTTTCCGCTGTCTTAATGGCCATACTTCGAGAATCTCGGTATTCCGTATCGTCCCCATCGATTATTTGCTCCGAAAGCATCTCGTCATCCGGGTTTAAGCAAATCTCGATCATGTTGTAAATGGCTTGTTTGCCCCATTCCGAGTCCTGCCTAGCGTTATTAAAATTCCTCAGAGCTGTATTGAGATTCCCGGAATACCATTCATATAATCCGGTTGCATAACAAAGTCCTGGTTCTTTTTTGTTGCAATGTTGCTCGGCCTGCTGGAGGTATTGCGGAACTCCTTCGATATTCCCAGTCCGACGCATAATTTCCACAAGTCGGACTAAAGCAGTCCAATTCGTAGGTTGCTTAGTTAACAATTGAGTAAAATGGAATAAGGCCATGTCAAAGTCGATTTTCCGGAAGGCGATATCCGCCATCATCACGGAAGCTGCTTCATTCTCGGAATCCAAATTTAGGAGATTTGTGCAAGTCTGTTGGCATAAATCTAAGTAGTTCATTTGCATGTAGAGTTTAGCTAAAGCTGCGAGAGTTTTGTGGTTGTCGGGAGATATGAAGAGGGCATCTTTGTAGTGATTGATTGCTTGTTCAAATTCTCGGGAGGCGATTGTCAGATCTGCTAGTCTCATGCTTAAGTCCACTGAGGTGTCTATGACTTCTTGGGAAATACCTAGAACACATTTATTGTTCTTTATGTTAACTAGAGTCCCAAAAATTGACAAAAACGACAAAAAATTACAATAATGGATAAACTAATGCAGATATATGAATAAACCAATGAAGATAAATGAATAAACTAATGAAGATAAATGAATAAACTAATGAAGATAAATGAATAAACTAATGAAGATAAATGACTACTTACCCGACTGTTCTAAAGTACACAACTTCCTAAGTCGACTCTGGTTGTCTCGACCGTCCTTCAAAGTCGACAATGCCAAAGAAATCTTTCCCCCCTTTTCATAAATTTGAGCCAAAAGGACATACAACTTTGTCCTATAGCGCAAGGATACCAAATCATCGACTTTCTTGTTCTTCTCGGACTCGATTTCTTTGTTCAACAATTGCTCAGCTTTTTCGAATTGCGTTAATTGCATGTACAAATCGGCGAGTTGTAGCTTTAATTCTGGATCATCCGTTGATTTAATTGTTTCCTTGTAATAGTCGACAGCTCGGGCAAAATGATGAGTTTCGACTAAAGCTGAACCCATCTTCGATGTTAATACTGGATCTTTTGGATTTAGCTTTAGAGCTTTTTCGTATGACTCTAAGGCTAAGTCTGGTTCTAAAATATATCATTTTTTACTTGATTTTAATTTTTTTTTATTAAAAAAGAATTTTATATTACAGAAAAATATTTTTTTAAAATAAAAACATTATGTAAGACTAAATAATAAAAAAATAAAAATATTATGTAAGACTAAATAATAAAAATATTATGGTCTTACCCAAAATATACAAATAGGCATCCCCGAGCAACACGAAGCTATCCGGTCCCGGACTAGCCTCAACCATCTCTTGATAACACTGTAAATAAGCCCTTTTATCGAGTCGTTCCTTCAAGTAAATCTGCGCCAACTTAGTCTTAGCTTCCAAGTAATACGACTCATCGGACTTAACTTTGCTCAACATGTCGATGGCATGTTGAACATTTCTCCTGCTTACTGCGTAATCCGCACTTAAAATCATAATTCTGGCTTCTTCGGGAGTTCCTTGGAATTCCTCGATGGCTTCCTGAAGCCTCTTGTTCGCCTCGTGCATTTGGTTCAACTTTTTGTGCGAGTCGATTAGCTCCAAATAAATCGAAGCTTTGTCGGCTATCGTTAGCTCACTTTGAGATGCAAAGGATGGCCTTTTGAAGGTTGTTTCACGAGGTCGAAGGTCTATTAGGCTTAAGGCTGTGGTTAGACTTTTAATCGACTCGTGGATGTTGTTCCGCTTCTTTTCGACTAAGCCGATTATTAGGTGGTATAATGGGTTTTCTCGGACCTGGTTGGAAAGTCGGGTAGTTTAGTTTCAATAATAATAGCTAACCAAAAAACAAATAAAATTGTTGTACAAAAAAATAGTAATACAAAAAAAATTGTAAAACAAGAAAAATTGTAATACGAAAAAAATTGTAATGCAAAAAAAATTGTAAAACAAAAAAAATAGTAATACGAAAAAAATAGTAATACGAAAAAAATTGTAATACGAAAAAAATTGTAATGCAAAAAAAAATTGTAATACAAAAAAAATTGTTTAAAAAAAAATTATTCTATTTTATTTCTTGAGCAATAATTTCTAACTTTATTTTTTATTTTCTTGAGTTTTTTGATCTTAAATTAAATTGAAATTTTCATTTAGTTTATTTTAGCATAATTATTTATTTCTACAACGTTACGCTTATCATTTGTAAGCATCTTCAAGTTTATCTTTACATGGAGATTATCTGTATATAAAACAAAATACAAAAGTTACAATCAACAAAGTATTCAACATACGACCATATGAGAACTAATTTTACATCTAAGTTGTATAATCCAAAACTAATCAAATTTCATTAGAAACAGTCAAAATTCTACCTAATATCAATTAATAATTTTAACATATCACAAAACATTTTTTTTTAATAACATAATTTATTATTTCCTCGTTTTCGTTTTATCTTATTTAACATATATATTATAGTCAATGTGATTAATTGAAAATTATTAATAATTACCGGCAATAATTAATACTAACCAACACAGAGGGTTAAAGTGATAAATTTATTACATTAACCGGTCAGTATTCATAATTTTCACATAAGCGTGGTAAATGAAATAAATTTCAAGTAATTATATTGCTCAATGCAATTGAATCGCGAATTTCGAGAAGGGCTCATCTCGGAAATTTTCTAAAATGTGTGTTTGCTTTATTTTTTTATGTTCAGTTATAGACCATTTAATTATGAGTGAAAACAAAGAAGTTAAAATTCAAGATGCGCCCTATTCAAAATTTGTATTCAATTGAAACCGTTGCAAATGTAAAAAATTTCACTTTTTTGTAATAGGAGATGATCATGCAAACTAAATAATTAGTTTTGATTCTAAGATTCTAACTATTTCAATATTTTTATAAACTTAGTTTAATAAATTCGTTTTTTACTTTATTAAATTTAAGTTAGGTTTTTGCTTTATCGAATGATTTTATTCGAAGGCTGTCTTTTTACGAACGACCACCAAATGGCACTATTAAAGTGTGTTATCACTATTTTCGTAAGATTTGACTTTGTCAGTCCTATGCAACACGTCCAACAAATTCATTATTTGAAGGAGACCGACGATAATTATTAATATTAACTGCATTTATTACTTTCACTGTAACACATTCACTTAAAACCTTCATCTTATTTGGTATATTTTGTACAATCAATATATAAACATACTTTCATTAAAAAAATATATATATCCATCTGCTCTTACATATCAAGTTCAATAATTTGTAATTTTTAATATTTATATTGCCCTCTATTGATTATGCTTTAAATTTACTTTATCTTTATTTATCAGAGCTCTACTCTATTTATTAAATAAATGATGTTGTATAGTTTGTTGATTGTAAATTTTATGTTTTGTTTTATATACAGATAATCTCCATGTAAAGATAAACTAGAAGATGCTTAAAAATGATAAGCAAAACGTCGTATGAATAAATTAATATGCTAAAATAAACTAAATGTAAATTTCAATTTAACTTAAGACAAAAAAACCCAAGAAATTAAAAAATTAATATAAAAAAAATTGTAAAATAAAAACATTGTAAAATAAATTGTAAAATAAAAACATTGTAAAAAAACTTGCAAAATGAAAAATAATTGCAAAACAAAATATAATTGTTAAACAATAAATTATTATATTAATTATTTAAATTATTAATTTAAATCTGTGAATATTATGCCCAGTTCAATAAAAATGTTGATTTTAAATTATATTTATTATCATTATTATATTTCATAAAAAAAGACAGCTGCTTTGAAATAACAACTATGTGTGTATTATGATTTTGGTTATTAAAATTATGATTAGTGATATAATGGATTTTCTTGGGTCTGTTGGGCAAGTTAGATAGTTTCCTTCAACAATAATAGCTAATCAAAAAAATTGTAAAATAAAAAAAATGAAAATAAAAAAAATGAAGATGAAAAAAATGAAAATGAAAAAAATGAAGATGAAAAAAATGAAAATGAAAAAAAACATTAGAATGAAAATAAATTAAACTGAAAAAAAATTAAAATGAAAAAAAAAATTAAAATGAAAAAAAATTAAAATGAAAAAAAATTAAAATGAAAAAAAAATTAAAATGAAAAAAAATTAAAATGAAAAAAAAATTAAAATGTAAAAAAAATTAAAATGAAAAAAAAATTAAAATGAAAATGTCAAAAAAAGTTAATGAAAAAAAGGGAAATTGAAAGAAAATGAAAATGTCAAAAAAAATTAATGAAAAAAAAAATTAAAATGACAAAAAAAATTAATGAAAAATATTGCAAAACAAAAAAATTATTAAACAATAATTATTGTCATATTAATTTTGGTTAATTAAATTTTATTATATTAAAAAAGGTAGTCACTTTAAAGTTATGACTATTATGATTAGGATTATTAAAATTATGTTTACTAGGTTATATCAAATGGTTATATGTATAATGGGTTTACTCAGACCTAGTTGGAAAGCCAGATAATTTCCTTTGAAAAATAATAGCTAATCAATAAAATTGTAAAGTAAAAAAATGTAAATTAAAAGAAAACGGAATAAAAATATGAAAATGAAAAAAATAAATAAAATGCTAAAAAATATGAAAATAAAAATGAATTAATGAAAAACATATTGCAAAACAAAAAAAAAAGATTAAACAATAATTATTATCATATTAATCTTTGTTAATTAAATTTTATTATATTAAAAAAAAGCAGTCGTCACCTAAAAATTATGACTACAATGATTATGATCATTAAAATTATGATTACTAGCTTATATGTATAGTATAATGGGTTTACTCAGACCTAGTTGGAAAGCCAGATAATTAATAATAATTAATCGAAAAATTTAAAAAAAACAAAAAAAAATTTTAAAATGAAAAAACACGGCAATAAAAAAAATGAAAATAAAATAAATAAAAATGAAGAAAATGAAAAAAAATTAAAAAAAAGAAAAAAAATTTAAAAAAAAGAAAATAAAAATAATAATATAAAAAATCATAATCATAATCTGAAAATAAAAAATTGAAAAACAAAAAAAAATTATAATATGGAAGTGATAATAAAAAAATGAAACCGAAAAAAATTACAAAACAAAATATTTGTTAAACAAAAATTTATACTTATAAAATTATTATATAAATCATTACCATATTAATTTTTATTTCTTAATTTTTTTTATACATTATTTTCCTTTTATATAATAGATCAAAAAAAAAAGACAGTTACCTTAAAATTATGACTAAGAGCAGCCTCCAAACTCTGGCTAGCCCTCTCGTACATCCCATTGCTCATCTGAATCTGCGCCAACAGCACATGAGCTTCCGTCGACGTCTCGTCAATATTGCTCAAAATATTATTCAAAGACTCGGTGGCATCCGAGAGGTCATTCCGCAAAAACTGCACCTTCGCCAGCAAAAACACAGCCTCGTGAAGACCAGGACAAGCTTTCGTCACAATCTTCAAAGTCTTCAAACCCATATCTAAGACCGGCGATTGCTTCTGCAAAGTCTTCTTCGTTAAATCAAATGACTGTGGCGCATACTGCAAACATTCTTTAACGACCTCTAACAGGAAATCCGGATCTAAAACTCGTAAATACTCATCGTCATACGAGAGGTTATTAACCAAAGCCAATTGCGAATCGCCAGCTTGCTTCAAAAGCCGCAAAGTTTGTTCGAAATTATCGGAAATTTTTGCTTGCATAAAAAGAAGCAAAGGCGGGATGTCCTCTTGCAATTCGAGCAAAAACTCAACCTGTTGCTTTATAGTCTCGGATTTTCCGGTTTCGGACAATTCGCAAAGCGTCATCCCCATTAGGGCTTTAACCGACGATTCGTTAATTTTCGTCGCCGATTTGTAGTACCTCGAAGCCTCCTTGAATCGTCCTTGCAAATAATTTTGATATCCTAATTCAGTAATAAATTCCGGATTATCTGGGAAAATTTGCACGGCTTTTTCGATGAATTTGTAAGACTCCACCAAAACGGATTTATTCCGAGAGCAGAGTCTCGAAAATAATTGGCAATTTTCCATGAATAAGGTGCCATTCCGAGGTTCAATTCTTTCCAATTCAGCGTAAAGCTTCCCGATAATTTGTGACGCTTCTTCGTAGTTAGAGTCTTTGCACAAAAGTACGAGAATATTCGTCTTTAAGGCGATTATATTCGTGCCTTCAGAAGTCAAAATCCTCGTGATGCTTTCTAAGGTTTGATCGTAATCTTGACTAGCAAAGTGTAATTTCATTTTTTGCAGCAACGGTAAATTCGAGTTGGAAAATCGAACAACTGCCTTGTTTGCCGCATTAATTGCTTCGTCTAGCTTATTTTCGATCAAGTAGGCTTGTACGAGACCTAAAGAAGCGTCTAAATTCCTTTGGTTGTTTTGTATAGCACTTTGGAACGTCTCGCTTAGTAAGTCTCCTTTTTTGGATCCGATTTTTTGGAGATAGATTTTAATCCAACCTTTCAGTCCGATAAATTCCGAGTTTGCGGCATCTAAATTTAAAGCCTTCTCGACATATTCGAGAGCTTTCTCGTATTTCTTGAAAGTGAGGAGAACGTAAGCGGTATTGTAAAAATCGATGCTTACCGCAATTTTCCGAGAGTCGCGCATTTGGCTATCTAGTTTAGTGTACAACTCTTTGTCGTTATTGCCCATTAGTTTGTTTGCGTACATTTGGGCTACACAAACGGCTAATTGAATGTCGTTTTCTAGTTTTAGGACTTCTAATTCTCGGATTCCTTCTTGGTAGCGGCCATTCGCTGATAAGGCGAGGGCGTGATATAAGTGGATGGTTACGTCGTTGGCGAATTTGTTTATTGCTTCTTTGCAGGTGTTTAGCATTGTGTGGAAGAGTTGCTCTCGGGCGCAGAAGAAGATTTTCGCTTTTAGGTCGTTTATGTCCATTTTGGGTTGATTTGTGGTGGTTTGAGTTTTAGGTTCGAGTTTTAGGTTTTAGATTTAGGTTTGAGTTTTAGGTTTGATTTTAGGTTTGAGTTTTAGGTTCGAGTTTTAGGTTTAGGTTTAAGTTTGAGTTTTAGGTTTGTTTTAGGTTTGAGTTTAAGGTTTGAATTCAAGATTTGAAGCGAGGTTTTTGCGTTAAATTTTTTAACGTTAAGTTATTGTAAGTTTCTGTCTTAAATTTTTATCTTAAGTTTTTATTGTAAGTTTTTGTTGTAAGTTTTTATTGTAAGTTTTTGTTGTAAGTTTTTGTTGTAAGTTGTTATTATAAGATGTTATTGTAATTTTTTATTGTAAGTTTTTAATTTAGATTTAGGTTTATGTTTTTATCTTAGGTATTTGTCATAGGTTTTCAGCTTACGATTTTATCTCGAGTTGTTATTGCACATTAAGCTTAAGTTTTGAACTAAAGTCTTTATCGTAATTTATAAAGTTAGGTTTCTATCTTAAGTTTCTGTTATAAGTTTTGAACTGCTTTTATCTCAAGCTTTTATCATAAATTTTGAACTTTTAATGATTTCTATGGATCTTTTAATGATGTCTATGGATCTTTTAATGATTTCTATGGATCTTTTAATGATGTCTGTGGATCTTTTAATGATTTCTATGGATCTTTTAATAATTTCTATGAATCTTTTTAATGATTTCTATGGATCTTTTAATGATTTCTATAGATCTTTTACTAATTTCTACGGATCTTTTTAATGATTTCTATGGATCTTTTAATGATTTTTATGGATCATTTAATAATTTTTATAAATGTTTTAATAATTTTTATGTTTTAATAATTTTTATAAATGATTTAATAATTTTTATAAATTATTTAATAATTTTTATAAATGATTTAATAATTTTTATAAATGTTTGAACGATTTTTTTATGGACTGTTTTAATGATTTCTTATGAACTGTTTTAATGATTCTTTATGGACCGTTTTGAACGTCGTAGATCTCTTATTAATTTTTTTGAATATCTTTAGAATTCTTTTACGGTATTGTATTTTAAGTAACTACTAGATTTTTACAACAATATTATTTGTACATATACAATTGTACTGGAGACCTAAATAGTAGCACACTGTGATAGTAGTAAATAAAGCTTACACAACGTGCTTAGAGTATCGCTTTTCGTTTTGTTTGTAGTAGTGGGCAAGAAAGTCACAGGTGAGTTTCATTTTCATGTCTTTTTCCACGATTAGATCGAAAGTTTTCTGGAAAAAAATAAAATAAAAGGTTATTATTGATTTATTTGTATTGGTTGAGGAATAATATTCAGGCTGCCTTATATTCATCCACATTCAAATATATTAGTTTTGCTCGTAGAGTCGATCACTGACCGTCCGCTGACTTTTTTTAACCTTCGAATATCAATGCCGATAACCAATGAACCCGAATTAAATTGACGTTCCGCTATGATATTCGAGGGTTAAAAAAGTCAGCGGACGGTCAGTGATTGACTCTACGAGCAAAGCTATTATACCTCACATAATAAGTAATAGTGATTATTGAGTTTTATATGTATTACATGTATTAGCATATGACTTATTACAAGTCTTTAAATTGATTTAAATTTAAGTACTTTCGCTTTGTAATCGTTAGTAATTTTACTGTATATATTTACTTACGGTGTTTTTGCGGAATGACAATGGTTTACTCTTCTGATAATGATTCTTTTGAAAATTTTTATTTGTTTGAAAGTTTTCTATTTGTTTGAAAGATTTCTATTTGTTTGAAAGATTTTTATTTGTTTGAAAGATTTTAATTTGTTTGAAAGCTTTTCTTAATAATCTTGATAAAATGTCGGCTACTTGGACACTTGACAGTTCAAAGCGTTAGACGTAAACAAACGGTAACCATAGTAATTAATACTGCCAACTTTGGGAATAAAATTTCCTATCCTGTCTCGACTTTACAATGAAATAAAATCGAATGATATAGTTATTTTTATTGCGGGATGTTGGTTGCAATGAAGTTTCGAAGGTCGACTGGGTTCACGGTCCGTCTGAGTTTAAAGGTGTATAAGTGCGAGGGGTCGGCAATGTGCAGCCCGCGGGTTAATGATCGCATTTAGGTGCATATTCTAAAATTTTTAAATATGTTTTTTGTAGGTTTTTATAGCGATTTGTGTGTTTTTATAGTGTTTTGTGCATATGTATAGTATTTTGTGTGTATGTATAGTGTTTTGTGTGTATGTATAGTGTTTTGTGCGTATTTATAGTGTTTTGTGTGTATGTATAGTGTTTTGTGTGTATGTATAGTGTTTTGTGTGTATGTATAGTGTTTTGTGTGTATGTATAGTGTTTTGTGTGTATGTATAGTGTTTCGTGTGTATGTATAGTGTTTTGTGCGTATGTATAGTGTTTTGTGTGTATGTTAGTGTTTTGTGTGTATGTATAGTGTTTTGTATGTATGTATAGTGTTTTGTGTGTATGTATAGTGTTTTGTGTGTATGTATAGTGTTTTGTGTGTATGTATAGTGTTTTTTTCTATTTGTACAGTCTTCTTTTGTGTTTTTTTTATTAAAAAAAAATATGTTTTGCATATTTTTATATTGCATTCTGATTAATTTTGTTATAATCTTAATTTACAAACCTGGGCGATAATTTTCCCTAAACCCCGTTTTCTGTAATCTTCCGGAACCTCAGTGTTAATGAGATTGTAAACGCCATCAACGAGATCAAACTGTATTGTCATAAAAGAACCATTCAGTTTAATGGCGAACTGTTTGTTTTTCGCGTCTTCTTTTAAATCAAGGTCTACGACAGCCGCAGGGCCTTCGAAAGTGGTATAGTTTCTCACCTAATATGAGAAGAAAGAGGTTTAATTTGTGTTTTATGAGATAAAATATTTTTTGGACGGTATCTGCGATTATAAAAATAAATTAATGGGTTTTCGGTGACGAGAAATACAAACAAAAAATATGAAATAAAATTTCTGTCTTTAGATACAAAGATGAAGTAAGATAAAAGGACAAACTAGATAAAAGGATAAACTAGACAAAAGGACAAACTAGACAAAATGACAAACTAGATAAAAGGATAAAGTAGACAAAAGGACAAACTAGACAAAAGGACAAATTAGACAAACCTGAGCCAATATTTTCCCCAATCCTTGACCTTGTAAGATATCGGGAACATTACTATGAACCAAATCGTAGGTATTATCCTTCAAAGTATATTCAACGTTAGCATCTAAGCCTCCTAAATCCATAATAAACATGTTTTTCTCTGGATATTCGATAACTGTGAGAGCAGCTTTGTTGACGTTGATCGCAGAAGGCTCTGGCCGTTTTAATTTTGATGTCGGAACCTTACAAGCTCTTGTCATGGATCTTGTTATAACTCTCGGAGTTAAATTCGCCATTACTCTACAAATTTAATTTGATTCGGTTATATAATAAGTATATTGGAAAATAAATAGTTTAATAGGATAATAGATAACTTAACGCGAGTGAAAAGAGCAATGAATAAGTTATTTTATTAGGATAATAAATAACGTAATATGATAATAAATATCGTAATATGTTAATAAATGACTTAATATGAAAATATAATACAAACGAGTATTGATATGTATAAACTATAATATAAACGGGTATAATTTAATGTGAATTATTTTATGAAAATAAATTATAATGATCTGTATTATAATGTAATATAATAAATAGGTACTTGTACAATACTTACTTAGTTTTATATATGTATATTAATGCTGAGGCGTACTTATATCTTATTATAAATAGATTTAGTCCAAAGGTTAAATAATAAACACAGCTGACATATCTTGACGTTAGAATCAAAACAAACGTGGAGGTTAGGATCACATGTGCGATCGAATGTGTCAAATAACTGTCATTTGGTCGTTATGTTGGCCTGTCCTTGTCTAATGCATTAAGGCGCCTATTTAGTATCTTTCTCGCACGTATATGAAGTTAGGATCCTATTTCTTAGGGTTATTACTACTTCTTCTTCTTCTTGAAGAGGTAGAATATTATTATTATATATATTAAAAAACATTATTATTATTAAAAAATATTTAAAAAATAAAAAATATTTAAAAAATAAAGGATATTTAAAGAATAAATAATATTAAAAAAAAAATTTTAAAAATAAAAAATATTTAAAAAATAAATAATATTTAAAAAATAAATAATATTTAAAAAATAAATAATATTTAAAAAATAAAAAATATTTAAAGAATAAATAATATTTAAAAAAAATATATTTAAAAAATAAAAAATATTTAACGAATAAATAATATTTAAAGAATAAATAATATTTAAAAAAAAATATATTTAAAAAATAAAAAATATTTAAAAAATGAAAAATACATTTAGTTATGCTATAACATTTATTTATACGTTCACATAGAGTAATGTATGTGTTATAATGTACTGTTCGTAAGACTACATACATATTTAATACAACGAACGTCAAGAGACAATTTGTTTGTTTTATTCTAATAGACAGCAACTAATTAGTTAACAATTAATTAATTATTGTGCATATTGCTAGATTTAATTTTTTATAGATCTAAGTACAGAACTTGGCTAGCTGCGATTGCCCCACAAAATGCCAAAGCACTAGCGACGCTCACAACCGCGGTTGTGGTCCCAGATAGAGATACTATGGTTCCCATGCACATGGATAGGATGAATTGTGCCAAAAAGACCATACTGGAGACTACAGCGACATCTGTACCAAGTCCCCTCACTTGGCTCCCGATTATTGGAGTGCCATCTGGGGTGATTTCAAACTAAAATTGAGAAAAAGAAATATTCAAAAATTATAGGAACGGTTTTAAAAAATATGAAAAAAAAATTATAAGAACGATTTTAAAAAATATGAAAAAAAATTAGAAGAAATGTTTAAAAAATGAAATAATAAAAAAATTTAAATACTTTTAATATGTATACTTTAATAAGTGTACTTACAGTCCCTCTAGAATGATAATGAGCTACCAGAAGATACGGCATAGTGAAGAGAGTAGAATACATCACTCCAGCAGTCCAACTAAAGATGATAACTCCAGCTTTATTTTTCGTAAGAGCCATAAGACACATTCCTGTAGAATATACGAGAAGTCCTCCAACGTAAGCCTTTTTAGCTCCCAGGATCTTGATAAGTCTTTCGATGACCAAGGAATAGCAGGCACAGGATAAGGAATACATAGACATGCCCCAACATCCGAATCTTACTCCTTCTTCGTACCATTCTCGTCTTATGTCACCATCTAAAGCCTTAAAACAACAAAAAATTAATTTGGTACTTATGAGTAACATAAATAAAATATATTATAGAATAAATAAAATATACTATAGAGTAAGTAAAATAGTAAAAAAATATATTATAGATAAAAAAATATAAATTATTAAATATTAATAGTATTGGGTATAAGGTCTAAAAATATATATTTAACTATCTATCTCGACGTTTCGTTATGTAATAATAACATCTTCAGG